>PVHP010028002.1:0-12673 GCA_004024765.1 Zapus hudsonius
CCTGAAGATTGAGGGTCACAGGAAGAGAGAAAATTAGGGCTTATGTGGGGGCTTACCTGTGCAGGCAGGTGCAACCCTGAAACTTGTGCAAACCCCACTTTGATGCTATGGGGGTCGGATTGCAGACAGGGTGTGAAGTAACCAAAGATCAAATTTCACTTTGAAAGGGTTTGCACCGGAATACTGGTTTGGGGTCCCCATGCGCGGTATGGCCCGGAATGCGGAGTTCCAGAGTGGCTTCCGGCAGCGGCGGTGGGCAGGACGTGGCGGGGCGGAGCCTGCGGGCTCCCGGGGAAGCTGCTAGACCCGCCGTCTCCGCCAGGGCGCAGCGTTCCCGCGCCGAGCGCCTGGGCGGGGCACCCGGAACAGGTGCAGGGGGCGGTGGCAGGGCAGGTGACACAGAGGGGCTGGGGGCGGGGAACAGGGGACCGAGGCCCTGTGGCCTGGAAGCGGAGGAGGGAGGATCAGTGATCAGTCTTTCCACCTCCTGGCACACTTCCCTAGTGGCCCGTCTTTTCCTACCTCCTCTCCAGCTTCGGACCTCTGCACCCACAGAGCCACCTTGACATACATTCGCCCCTGGCAGCCACGCACCTGTCGTAGCTCTTTACGCTTCAATGTTGCGACTCCTCAACAAACCTATCTATGGGATCAAGAGTTTTTATCACGCCAGCTAGGACCACTCCATCCACCTGCCCATTTTGTCCTGAACGCCTGTCTGGGATCCCAATGCCAGCTCAAGTCATCAGGTGGCCCAGAGGAGGTCTCTGTGAGGACTCTGTGCTGAGATGAACGACTTGATGGGCCTCTGGACTTTCACCCCGGGGCAGAGCAGAAGATCTTCCACTCACCCATTAGGAGCCTACACACTGGCCCAAAGACTGGGGCTGGAAACGCTGTTCTGCAGGACATCCCCAGTTTTAGGCATTTTGGAAGAGAAGCCCTCTGAACCCAGAGAGGAGAGGCAGTTTATCTGGAGTATTCTTGAGGGAAGAGTAAACCATGGATCCCTTGGGAATGGAGTTCTAGGGGTGGGTTTCTGGGCATCAAAGGTCATGGATTTTGTTGAGGAAATGCGGGGATTCACAGTGTGATGAATTTTGTCTTTGGTGAATAAGGGTGGGAGGAAGTTGTGAGATCAATCAGGTTACAGCCCCTGCTGGACGAAGGTGGGGAGACCTGGAAGCTTGTGTGTGTGTGTCTGCACCACGCTAAGTTGTGGGTAAGTCACCTGTCTTCTCTGCCTGCTTCATGGATACAGGGGACAGCAAGACACCCGCCAGGGAGCAAGGACAAAAGGGGGTGTTGTTATTCATGTCTTGTGATTACTATCACATAGCAGGTGAGGTGCGCAGGAGCCTTCGAGCAGGCTGTGGGACCATACCTGCTCTCATAAAGTCATTAGGTAAAGCTAGATGCCAGAGGTGGGACCTCTTTGATCCCCAACATCAGAGACCTGCCCCTACCCAGTACCAGGGCAGCGCGGGCACCAAAAGTCAGTGTGTTCCGCCGCCGTCCAGTTCGCCTTCTCGTGGGCCACCAAGGAGGCAGTCCAGGCTGGGAATGGGGTTGGAGAAAGGGTGGCAAGGGCCAGCTCTGGGCGCCGGGGAGCCTCGGAGCTGGACGCAGGGCAGTGCAGGTGCGGGGTGGGCTCGGCGGCCCCGGGCAGGTCTGGGGACTAGGGAGGCTGCGCGCGCGCCCATCCCGCAGGGGGTGCGGCGGGGCGGGCCGGGGGGCGCGGCGGGGCGGGGCGGGCCGGAGGGGTGCGCCCTTGGGAGCCGCCCGCCCGCAGGGCCGCCGCAGCGCGAGGGTTAAGCCTGGAGCCTGGCGGGCGCGCGCACGGATTGGAGCAAAGTTTGGAGATGGGGCGGGGCCTGGGGCGGGCCGGGGCGCTGGGATTGGCCGGAAGTTGTGCGGGGCGGAGCGCACGGCGACTCGGCGCTCGCTCCGGGAGAGTTGACAAAGCCCCGCAGGGAAGGACGCCTCGCGGCGCGGCGCCCCGGGCCCCTCGCCCTGCCGCCCCGCGTCCCGGCCCGCATTCGTCCCCGCCACCTACCCGCTTTAAACGGCGTGCCCCGCGCCCCAACCCCGGCCCTAAGCCACCCGCGCCCAGGTAGCACCGCCCCGCCCAGGCCGGGCCCGGGGTGGGGGGCGCGGGGGGCGGGATGCGGCGCCCCGGGCGACGATGACCGTGGCGTGCCGCCCGCCGGCCCGGCCCTGACCCCGCCGCGCGCCGCGCACCCGCTCGCCGAGACCCGCGGAGGTGAGCCCCGGGTCCGATGCCCGCGACCCACTCCGGGAGGGCTGGAGAGGGGTCAGGGCGTGGGGTTGGGGAGGACAGGCCCACGATCGCGGGGCGGGGGCCGGGCTCGCGCCTCCACCTCCGCCGCCGCCGCTCCTGCCCGGCCCGCGGCCCTGCCCCGCGCCCCGCCCCCGCCCGCGCCCCACGTGGGCCCCCCAGCGCAAATTTGTCCGCTAATGGCGCAGGCGATTATCTGCGGGGCCGCTCGGTGTTGTGTGTCCCGCGGGCAGGGCCGGAGTTACAAGCGCCAGGAATCCAGACGGTGTTTGGAGAGGGGGCGGCCGGTAATTAGTGTAAACCCTTTGTCTGCCTTTGATACGCACAGCTTCTACTATGCGCCCTGCTTCCTTCGCCTGGAGCACGGCGCCCAAGGGCGGGACTGGGGGGGGGGGAGTGGAAGGACCCCCGGGCTCTGTGAGCCAAGCAGTGTCCAGTCCAGGCTTCCAGTGACTGCTCCCCTACCCCAGGTCTCATCGGCGGCCCAACGATGCGGTGTCCCGCACTGCTGCTCTTGCTGCCACCACTGCTCCTGGAGGCCACCGCCGCGCGAGGTGAGTCCCGACGCCCAGTCTGGCGCCCTTGCCTCCGCAGCGCCGCCCCTTTCCCGCCAGCCCTGAACCCTGCCACAGTACCCGCCTGGCACATGCCCCACCTCACCCGGCCCCCTCACCCGCCTCCCATGCTTCCAGCTCACTCTTGGGGCTAACCAGCTCACTGCAGCGCACCCTCTCAGGGAGCTCACCTAAAGGATCCCAGGTTCTCCCCAATGACACATCGTCTTGCACGTACATAGTTTCAGGTGCATACCTTTGTGGAAGGCAGTTGGCCATCCTGTGAATTCTTGGGGAATGGGTTGTTTGTTGCCACAGTGAATTGGATCCCTGGGAACCTGAAGAGACCCCCCCCCATGGTGGCCAGTTGGATATGGGAGACATATCTGATATCTGGGTGGCAAGAACTCACCCTGACCTAGCCCTGCCAACTGGCCCAGCTCTGGGTCCTAGACTTGCCTTCCCAGGGAAGCAGTACAGAGCAGAGGCTGGAGTCCCCAGAGGATGGGCCCTCACTGCCCAGCAAGGGTTGGTCTCTGAGGCAGACACCTGAAGACCACAGACCTCAAAACCATGCACTGTTTTGTCGTAGTATATACTACACGGCGGCCTAGGTACTGCCTCACCTATCTGATGTCCAGCGGGCAGCCCTGCCCCTGACCCCGGCTTCAACAAGGGTCATCCATAGCTGATGGGTTGTACATGCCTACAGGCTTCTGCCCGCCATGTTCCAGGGTCAGGGGAGCACTGTGCTGGCTGCCTTGTGGTTAGGCAAGACCATGGCCAGGCGGGCACTTAAGTGCATTGACCACTCAGGATTGTCCTTGCTCTGTCCACCAGTCCTCTGAAACTTTGCGTGCCCTCCCTCTCCGCCCAGTATGCGCACCGAGTCCAACCTGGCCTTATATGGCCACGTTCGGTGTTGGGCGGCAGGCGGCGGCCCAGGTGGGCCTTATGCCACCATGCCCGTCCCCCCCCTCCGCCTGCCACCCGCCAGGGACTGGCTAGTCGGAGGGTGGGGGCTGTCCAGGCGCAGCTGGGCTGGGCAGTGTCCTGGCCATGTGGGCACTTGGGTCATGAGTCCCCTCACCGCTAGTGGCCTAGGCTTTGGTTCCTCTTTTCTCTGTTTGGACGCCCCCATCGCTGCACCTGCCTGTTCTCTGGCCACTCAGCCAGGGAGGCTCTGGAGGCCTTTGTCCTGCCATGGTCACTGGCTGGACTTTGAGACTGACCGATGGAGAGCAATAGGCAGACAGTACCCTGCCTTTTTGCTGAGGTCCCTGCAGGGCCACCCCTTCTGCCCTTGTCCCCCTTTGACCACAGCCTTGGGACCCAGCCTTGGATCCAGCCCTTGCTGTGCTGGCGAAGGCCCTGGCCAGCCCTGGGGAGCTGCCTTCCAAGGGCAAGGGCCCTGTGGTTGGGGGAGAAGAACGTGTTTCCTGGCCTGGTCTGGAGGGGCCAAGTTATTCCAAATGCATTCCTTCTCCAGTGGTTCTCTGGTGAGCAGAGCCAATCTGGACCTTCATTGGGGCCTGAGATCCACGTGTAGCATTTGGGCTGTTTTGAAAGCCATTTCCCTGGGGTGTCGCAGTTTCTGGAATCAGTACCTCTCTAGATTCGGATCATATTTTAAAAGTTCCCCTTTGCCCAAAGTTTCACAATGTTGGTGGATTTGCTTTAGCCTTTTTTTTTTTTTCTTCCAAGTTTAAAAAAAAAAGAAAAGATGAGGTTTGGCTTTCTTCAACTTTCTTTCTCACTGAGGGAGGGAGTGTGAGAGTTCCAGAGTGAAGGTGTCTTTCTGAAGGTGGCTTTCTGAGGAAGTGTCACCTCTGAGATTTTATAAGAATGGCTCAGGGATCAGTTTCTGAGGAACCAGCCCAGAGTCATAAGGACCCAGTTACTGTGCTCCCAGAGCTGGCCCTGATCCATAGTCGGGGTGCCTGCTATGGCCGAGTGGTACTTTAGGGACAATGTGGGCTCAGCAGGTTGCCTTGGATGCTTGGGGGGGGAGGGCGTGTGATGTGGAAGTGTTATACCTGGGCATGTGTGTGGTACTGACCTTACCCTTGTGCCAGGCTCTAGGAGATCTTCTTTCTCCACAGGCAATGGCTGACCAGCGGTGCGACTGGGGTGAGGTGGACGTGCGGGAGCCTGGCCCAGGCCCTGTGAGGTGGGGATGTGGGCCAGCCTCCCATTCACGTCTGGGGCCCCACTCCTGGAAGGGAAAATAAATCACTGTCCCTCTGGGGGTAGGGAGGGAGCTGTGAACAAAGTCGCCTTTGGCTGGGCCTGGAAATCCCAACCACAGGCTCCTTTCTCCTTTGTGTGGGATCAATGGGCTTCTGGGCTCTGAGTTGCCTTTCAGCTGGCCTGCCCTGAGCCGTGGCCCTCACTAGGGAAATGTTGGTTTTTCCCCAGCTGAGGCCTCCAGCCTCCGGCCTGCCTGGCCCGGGCTCAGTCTTTACTGGTAGTGCTGGGGGCAGTGGGCTATGCCCCCCTCTGCTAGCCAGTGGCCCTCCCTGGAGCCCTTTGGCCTGAAGCCTGGACCATGCTGGCCTCCTCTGCCCCACTGTGCCCTGTCTGGTGACTCCGGCACAAGTGTGGCCAGGTAACAGCCCCAGTGTATAGAGGGAAAGGTGTGCCTGGATCACTGGTCTCAGACGCCATGGGCACCTTACTTTGTCTTACCAGTGGCCATCACGTGTTTCTGAATACACCTTAAAGTGCAGGAGAGTAGAGGGTTCGTCCCTTAGGAGGACCATAGCCTCATGCTGGAGAAGGTTGGTGGAGCCACGCTGAGCAGGCTTGGGAGAGGTGGTCAGGACACGCCTGCCAGCCTGGCAGCTGTTTGAATCCAGAGCTTCCACTGAGCATAGCTCCTCTCTCCACCAGGAGTTTTTTTCTTGGGTGATTTATACAAGCTGCCCAGGGTCTGCAAAGCGAGTGACAGGACTTCAGGCAGTAAGTGGGGAGGGAGCTATGTGCTACCCTGGGCATAGGGCTGATGGACAGGGCAAGGAGGGTTTCCTTTGAAGTCCAGGACTCCAGGGATGCCCTCTATCCTCCTGAAGTCCACCTACCCAGTCCTTGGTGCTGGGGCTCCATGCCATACACCAGATATGGGCAGTAGGACTCCTGTGCACAGTGCTGTGCTCTGTGGTCTCCAGGGACCTGAGGAACTTTCACACTCTCCGCCTTGTTCTTGAGAAGTCACCTGGGAGCTGTTGGCTAGGTGTGCCTGGGCAGCTCGGGTTGGGATGTCAAATCTCTCCTGCCCCTATATATGAGTGGATGGCACATCACCTTAACACTTGACACCTGCTCCAGGTGCCTCAGGCTCAGGAGGTAACAGGGCCTGCCAGGATTAGCATCAGGCCTTGTGGAGAAGGCAGAGCCCCTTAGGGTAGCCCTGATAGGGGACTTGAGTCCAGCTATGACCCCTTGGGCTGGCACTTGTGAGATGAAGAAGGATTGATTTCCAGGTGAGCCCCCTGGGTAGGTTTTGGGACACTCACCTGTGGGTAGTATGTACATGTGGCTCCCTCCAGGGTGGTGGCCTTGGATGGTCGAGAAATGACCAGGAGTCAGCAGTCCACTGATGTACCACCAGTGGGCTTTCTGGGAGTGCAGGCCTAGAAGGCCCACAAATGCCACCAGAGCCCCACACCCTCTACTGGCTATTGCTGGGCAGCAAGCAGGGCAGGTGGACGCACCATCCAGCCTGCTAGAGCATAGCGTCCCTTTGGGATGCTTAGATGGCCAGGTGTCTGGGGCTGTCACCTGCCTGTTGATCCTGTTTGTTCCACTGCAAGCCTATGGACTTGGCTACCAGGTGCTGTCAGTGAGCTGTGGCCTGTGTGCCTCAGATACTGCATGTCTGCTTTCACATACCCTTGAGGGCCTGGGCCTCAGAGGTGGGGTAAAGCCTGACTCCCAACACCTGATGGGCAGTTGGGGCCTGTGACTTTCACCATTGCCCTAGCTCCTGAGGAACACTACTGCTATTTCCTTGACCTTGGTGTGGGGGGAAGATTATATCTTCATTTCTCACCTGTCTCTGGACTGAGGCCAGTTGCAGGTGCGGGTGTGTATGTCTTCCTCACAGCCAGGGGCCAGGGTGGTGCTTTGGGAAGGGGTATCACCCCTAGAGGGCTCAGCACCTGGTAGGTCCATTACCATTGGCTAGGCACCTTAGGTCTCCCTGTGGTAAGGTGTCCAGAAGGTGGTAGGTGGGGCTTAACACACTGTCCTCTGAGTCCCCTATTAGACACTTTGCATCTGTCATTGATGACTGTTCTTAGGCCATATCCAGGCCCACCACTAGCCAGAGAATTCCTCCCAGCCCTGAAATTCCTAGGGCCGGGGAGGCCACACCAGGACCAAGCTGGGCATGAGCTGGCCATGTGGTTCCCAGACATCACACTCCCACCGTGTCCTAGACACCAGCCCTTCCAGGAAGAGAGCTCAGGTCAGCAAGCTGGGACCCCCAGTTTTCAGCTGCACCTGTTCAACTCTGGGCTCCAGGTGGGCTTGGCCCTCTGGGCTTCTCCCTCCTAACCAGGGCACCTGGACCCTGACACTGGCCACAGTTTCTTTCTGGGAGAAGAAAGAAACCACACAAACTGCACCTTCTCTAGAAAGTCCCCTTCCCTTGGATTGTTGTTTAGTCTGAGCCCTCTTGGGGGATGTGTGGGGTTTACAAATCTAGGGACATGGCCATAAAGGCCGTGGGAGAGACCAGTGCTGGCTAGTGCAGCCCTCTGTGGGGCTTGGAGCCTCCAGGTCCTGAGCACTGTGAGGCAGCTCTTAGAAAGTAGGATTAAGGTCTCAGCTGGTCTCTCGAGACACTGTGTGCACAAGTGCGTGCGTGCGTGCGTGCGTGTGTGTGTGTGTGTGTGTGTGTGTGTGTGTGTGTGTGTTACATATATCAGCTTTTAACCTCCCTGTGCTGAAAGTGATCCTCATAGGTGGGTTGTGCTCAGGGTGCAGGGTCCCACCAATACCCAGCGTTGCAGGGAGGCTTTATCAAGAGAGGCCAACACAGGAGTAGGAGGGACGGGAGGTTCTACAGCTTTGGGTTCACCACATTACTCTCCAGGGAAGCAAGAACACATCCATCCATCCTCACATTACCCATGCCTGCTTGTCACTAGGTATCGGTACTCGGCTTCTGCTGGGTCTGCTCAGGGCTGGCCTGGGCAGAGGGACCCTTGCTGGTCCAGGAGTGCTATCAGACCCAGTCTCTGCCCAGAATTGTAACCTCTCCCCCTTCCCCCCAAGCTTTCCTCTTAAGCAGAGTGGGGAAGGCATGCCCCCACTGCCTGTGGACCCTAACTCTTGCCTCAGTTTCCTCACTGGCTGAGTGGATTGCCTGTCCAGGTGGAACAAAAAATTTGGTTTGCGTTTCTTGGATTAAACGTGGAGCCGAGGCAGCCATGTGGGGGCTAAAATTCCCAGGAGTCTGGGGGCTGGGCTTCCTGTTGCAGGGGGGGTCCTCATGTCTACCTCTGTAGTAGGCCTGGGGGCCCAGGTCAACAGTGGGGTGCAGTGGAGCGTGGGTGGGGGCAGGGCTGACGGGGTACTGTTTGTTTTAGGATAAGGCTGGCTCCTCTGGCCGGCTTGTCGCCAGCCTGTCCCCAGCAGTGTGTGCAGGCCGGTCCCGAGGGCCAAGCTTCCGGCCATCTGGCAGTCACTCTGCTCTGTCCCTTTTCTCAGCAGTGATCATGGAAGGGTCCCTCACTCCTGGGCTTTCCTCTTTCTTTTCCTCTGATTCTGGGTGGGGGGGGAGTGGGATTGAGTCTTCTGGAGGAAAGCTGGGCTTCTCTGTCCAGGGGTCCTCCTGTTTGGTGTGGGGTGCTATGTCAGCCTGGCCCTTGGACAGTCCCCAGACCCCCTTCCAGGCAGCTGAGTGAACGTGTGTGTGTGTGTGTGTGTGTGTGTGTGTGTGTGTGTGTGTGTGTGTGTGTAGTGGGTCTGTCTAGGAGGTCCTCAATACCAGGCTGGCTGACTGGACAGAACCTCTGACGCTCTCTCATCAACCTGCAGCCCTTGTGAGAGGCCTTGTGGATGATGGGGTTTCAGGCAGTGGCAAGAGGTGGACAGAGTTTGCTGGGGAGTGGGACTGGGACCTGGGGAGGGTTGGGGTGGGTCTTAGAGGGCCCATGTGGGCTCAGCAGCCCCTCCCACTGTAAGTTAGGTGCTGAGGGGCCTTGGAACAACTGCTTGGATAGCTTGCCACCCTGGCGGAAGCAGGCTAGCAACCCCCTACCCAACTATGTTCTTTTTCCCTTTCCAGGGGGAACCAGGGAGGCAGGTTAGGAAGGGGACTTCTGTTGGGATTTCTGATGCCACCAACCTGGGGCCCAGGGCAGGGATGATGGGATCCACGTAGGGGGTTGGAGAGATGTGAGTCAGAAAAGGTCAGGTGGACAAGGGTGTGGGATATGGGTGCAGTGGGAGTAGAGGGCTGAGAGGACCCCTTCTCCCACAGTGCCCCCTTCCCCCTCAGGCAAGGTTGATGTTCTTGGAATTGCACTAGGAGACCTGGACACCCTCCCTACCTTGGCTGGCAGCCAAGTATCCCAGAGTAAGCCTCGAGAGATGGTCAGGGACCCTGTGGGGTCAGAAAGCATTTTCTGAAAGTCTGAGGACACCCACAGAAACATGGCCCCTGGGTTGGGGTTGGTAATTAATTACACACTGAGGGAGGTACCAGCTGGCTATGGAAAACACGTGCCCTCAGGCCCTGTCACAGGCCTGCTGAGAAGACAGCTCTTGACACCTCTTGTGCCCAGGATGACTATCATGGCCACAGGGTTGGTACAGGTGCTTTGTGGACTGTCCTCACAGACTGGGGAGGTGTGTCCTGCTGGTGGTCTTTGGCTGCCTCTCTCTTCAGAGGTGACCCCTGAAACCATCCCTGGTTCAGTAGCTGCAGTTCCCACCCATCTGGATCTCCCTCCTGCTCCACAGCCCAGCACCTGTCTGATGCCTGAAGGCTCTGTGTGTTCTGGACCCGCCTTCCCTGTCATGCGATCACTTGCTGTCCCCCAGGCCTGGTCCCTGTCCCCAACCTTGGCTGGATCAGAGCTGGGGAGAAGGAGACCGAGTGTGGTTTGGCAAGGGTTGGGGGGTGTTTCTTCTGCCTAAGAATGTGAGACCCGGGAATTGGTCTCTTCTTCAGAGTAGGCAGCCTTGTGGCACCTGGGGCTCACCTTTGGGCATCATGCAGGGGCTGGCTCCCAGCACCAGATCACCTCCTAGTTGGCCTAGGAACCACCAGGAACCCTGCATCTCCCTGGCCACAGTCCTCTGACCCTACAACATTGGGGTTGTGCCCCCATAAGGTCTGCATACATAACAGAGCACGGTCTCTGGGGGTTAGCTGAATTCAGACACAGCTCGGTGGGCTTGAACCTGTGTGTACAAACTTGAACACACATGTGCCTTGGAGTAGTACCCTCACTCACCGGCAGGTACATGTGGCAGTGAGTGCAGACACACTGCATTGTCCAGCCTGGGTGGCTGCTCCTGCCACCCCATGCTGCCATCTATGGAACAGGTGTGAGGTCACTGTCCCTTGCCTGGGCCTGGCTGACCTGGGATAACGATAGTGGAGAGTGGGGGATGGCACGGAGTAAGTGAGCCGGTTGAGACAGGGCCTGGTGAGAGCATGAGCCATCCTACCAGGTGGTGTGTGTATAGGGTTTGGGAGCCAGCCAGGTGACAGTCCCTGCTGTCCTGTCCCTTCTATTCAATAGGGGTCAATAGTTTTGTCCGGTAAGACTCAGAGATGGTCCCATGTTTATTGATTGAGGTAGGGTCTTGCTCTAGCCCAGGGTGACCTGGAATTCACTCTTTAGTCCCAGACCGGCCTCGAATTCACGGCAATCCTTCTACCTCTGCCTCTAAGTGCTGGGATTAAAGATGTGCACCAGCATGCTTGGTTTGCACATTTAAATAGATTAATGAGTCAGGCTGTGTTCTGCTCCGTCTGGGTTCTTCATTTGGTTAGGTCCTGGGTGTTAAAGGCAGCCCCCTGTGGGGACCCAGCAAGGAGATGCTTAGGGTACGGTGGATGTGGCCGACTGTAGTCAGGGCCTGTTTCAGGGGCTTCTTCTGTCCATCAGGGGCAGGTTCCCTGAGTGGAGTCCGGGAGGGGTCCCCAGGCCCATGCCTAGCTTTTGTGCCCCTCATGGGCCCTTCCTACCAAGTCCTCTGGCTTCCACAGGACCTCCAAGAATGGCAGACAAGGTGGTCCCACGGCAGGTGGCCCGGCTGGGTCGCACAGTGCGGTTGCAGTGCCCAGTGGAAGGGGACCCTCCACCTCTGACCATGTGGACCAAGGATGGCCGCACAGTCCACAGTGGCTGGAGCCGCTTCCGTGTGCTGCCGCAGGGGCTGAAGGTGAAGGAGGTGGAGGCCGAGGATGCCGGCGTGTACGTGTGCAAGGCCACCAACGGCTTCGGAAGTCTCAGTGTCAACTACACCCTCATTGTGATGGGTGAGTAGGTGTGTGGGGCAGAGGTCGCGGTTGGCTGCACACAGGTGTACAGCAGGCACACACACCTGTGTCACGATCAGCCAGGACATGGATGGGACCTAGGAGGTCCTGCCTGTCCACATCGCCAGCCTAGGGCCCCTGCTACACCAGCCTAGCCTTGGGCCCTTCTTTCCAGGCATCAGGAGTAGGCATGGGGGCCTCAGGCAGTGGTCCCACTGAAGAGCTGCCAGGCAGGGCGGGGTGGGGTGGGGCTGTCCAAGGACTCGGCAGGGCACGCCTTGGCGTCGGCCATGACTTTGAGGCTCAGGTTTCTGAGTTCAGAGGGACCGCCGGGAAGCGAATGGTCTCTCTGTTCTTTTCTGTCCCGGGGGCCCAGGCACTGGGGAATAGGCAGGTGTTTCTGGTGACGTGCCCTCTGTGTGTTGGGACCAAGCATGTCCCACCCCAGTGGGAGGCCTTGGAGCCAGATTGGCTCACTTTACAATGGAAGTCTAGGATAGTGTCCCAGGACAGCCTGGTCCCTGGTCCCAGGCTTGGTGGAAGAGGCAGTTGTCACACAGTAGCAGAGGGGACATTCCTTATCACGCCCTGCCCCCCCCCCCCCGCCAGTGCAACGGGTTGTGGAATGGGAATACTACGGCTGCTCCCCCCTCTTTGTAAAGGGACGATGACCAGGCGGTATGTGAGCCATGTCTCTGCACCAAGCCCTCGGCCCCTTGATGTGGGCTAGGGTTACCGCAGCTGCTGCCCGGGCCTGACCCCCTCCTCTCCTGGGCCCTGCAGACCCCCCGGAGCCAGGGTGGGGGGCAGCCCTCCAGTTCCACCATTCCTATCAGGGTCACCTGTACCCAGCGAGGGTGCTGGCAGGCAGCCCTTGCCCAGCTGTTCCTGGATCCTGACATGGGTGTGTCCATGGCCTCCACTTGGGTTCTAGAGCTTTCTTTGCTGGGCCTTGGTGAGGGGCTCCCTCAAGCCCTTTACCTGGCTGCCCATGGGCCTCTTTTTCTACAGATGACATCAGCCCAGGGAAGGAGAGCCCAGGGCCCAGTGGTTCCTCTGGGGGCCAGGAGGACTCAGCCAGCCCGCAGTGGGGTGAGCATGGGTTAGGGGGTCCCTATGTGCCTGGGCAATTTCCACCCTCCCGGTGCCCTACAGACCCTTTGCCACTGACCTCAAGACCACCCTGCCCCACAGCACGGCCCCGCTTCACACAGCCCTCCAAGATGAGGCGCCGGGTCATCGCGAGGCCCGTGGGCAGCTCTGTGCGGCTCAAGTGTGTGGCCAGCGGGCACCCGCGACCCGACATCACGTGGATGA
>PVHP010028002.1:12773-23579 GCA_004024765.1 Zapus hudsonius
GGGGGGGGGGGGGTGTCAGGAGTTGTGCCGACACACTCATCTCTGCCACAGAGCGGACCCGCTCCAAGCCTGTGCTGACAGGGACACACCCCGTGAACACGACAGTGGACTTTGGGGGGACGACGTCCTTCCAGTGCAAGGTGCGCAGTGACGTGAAGCCCGTGATCCAGTGGCTGAAGCGAGTGGAGTACGGCTCCGAGGGGCGCCACAACTCCACCATTGACGTGGGCGGCCAGAAGTTCGTGGTGCTGCCCACGGGGGATGTGTGGTCACGGCCCGATGGCTCCTACCTCAACAAGCTGCTCATCTCTCGCGCCCGCCAGGACGACGCGGGCATGTACATCTGTCTGGGTGCCAACACCATGGGCTACAGTTTCCGTAGCGCCTTTCTCACCGTGCTACCAGGTGGGTGGTCGAGGCTCTTCTGGAGTAGCCCAGTGTCCAACTGGCAGGCGTAGGGGGGCTCCCACCTCTTCTCTTGTGGCTCCATCCACAGAGCCCACATGCGGGCAGGTTGTCTCATCCCTGCCCCACCCCTCTTCCTTGGTCTCTCTTGCAGACCCCAAACCGCCAGGGCCTCCTGTGGCCTCTTCGTCCTCCACTACAAGCCTGCCGTGGCCTGTGGTTATTGGCATCCCAGCTGGTGCTGTCTTCATCCTGGGCACTGTGCTCCTTTGGCTCTGCCAGGCCAAGAAGAAGCCATGTGCTCCTGCCCCTGCACTCCCTGTGCCCGGGCATCGCCCTCCAGGAGCAGCGCGGGACCGCAGTGGGGACAAGGACCTGCCTGTGCTGGCTGTGGGGTTATGTGACGAGCACGGTCCCCCCGTCGCTCCCCAGCACCTCCTGAGCTCCGGCTCAGCTCCTGGGCCCAAGCTCTACCCTAAGTTGTACACAGACGTGCACACACACACGCACACACACTCCCACGTGGAGGGCAAGATCCACCAGCACCAGCATGTCCATTACCAGTGCTAGACACGGCCACTCCCCGAGCGCCATGCTGTGAGGTGAGCAGAAGGAACTCAAGGAGACAGGCTGGGAGGGAGGGGTGTGGACGGTGGTGGAGGGAGAGCACCTTGTGGGAGGTACTCACCTGTGTAGCCATATAGGTGGACATACTGCCAGATGGACATACACCTAGAAATACCAGACAGACCACACACACACACACACACACACACACACACACACACACACACACACACACACACACAGCCTGAGAAGTCTTCAGGGAGATTTGTCGTGTGACTTTGTAGTGACATGTAGCGATGGCTAGTTGAAGGAATCTCCCGGTTAGGGTGGCCATGGCCACTCCCTTACCCTGCCCACCTGTGTCCCCGCCTGGCCTTGATGGCCACTTTTGCCTCTGCCTGTGCTGAGTGTCCAGGAGTCCACCAGCGCCCTGGCTGGGGTGGAGTGCTGCAGCCAGGCCCAGGGCTGGAGCTCCACCCTCCCTTGCCAGAGAAAGGCCTCGATATATTTATATTTAAGAAGTGAAGATAATTTTAATAATAATGGAAAGAGGGCTGGGCCACAGGGACCATGGCTTCCTGCCTGGCTTTGTGGCCACACTGGGTGTCCTCACCCCCTTGGGGGCCAGGTATCCACCACCCCCTGCCCATGGTGGCCCTGGTCTCTAATTTTATATAGAGTTTGAGCTGAAGCCTCGTATATTTAATTTATTTTGTTAAACATAAAAATGCCTCTTTTTCCTCATTCTGGCGTTTTTGCCTGAATTTGATCTGTGTGCACTTGCCACTGTTCATCCATGTGCTTGTTCTGTGTGCCGGCGTGCGTACGGTCCAGATGTACACCCACGCACACACATGCCAGCTTGTGCATGAGTGTACATCCTGTTGATGCTGTACCTGTGTGTCCCCTCTGGGGTTCCTTAGGTTTGTGCTCTGGAGTCTCCGGGTTCTGAACCTCTCGGTGTGCCAGGAATGGCTGAAGCCGGTGGTGTAGGTTGTATAGGTGCCCACCTTGGGGACTGCTCTGCACATCTGGCTGAGCGGCATCCCTTCCATCTTCTTTTTATTTTATTTATTCATTTTCAAGCAGAGAGAGAGAGAGAGAGAGAGAGAGAGAGAGAGAGAGAGAGAGAAGGAAAGCACCAGGGCCACCACCTTGTGGGTCTGGCTTATGTGGGTCCTGGGGAATTGAACCCGGGCCTTAGGCACTGGAGGCAAGTGCCTTAACCGCTGAACCATCTCTCCAGCCCCATCCCTTCCATCTTCTAACTGCCAGCTTCTATCATGTAGTGGAGCAAGGTCCAGGTCACAGCAACCTCTGTCCATCTGAGTGTCCTAGCCACCCTATGGTGCAGCAGCAATGGTTCTTTTCATTTGGAGTTGCCTGGCCATTTTGGAGGCTAGTGACCTGTTCCCAGATGCCTAAGGCCCAGAGGGCCAGGGCCAGGGATGTAGCTTGACATAGCATATACAAGGCCTTGAGTTTGGTCCCCATTACTGTGAAGAAGGAAAAAAGACCCCTCATTTACAACCAATCAAGGATATGATCTTAGTGTGAAGGGCCCTGCATGGTTTGAAGAGCTTTTCCCTTGCCTGGCCCCCATGGGTGACAAGGCCACTTAGAAGGTCACAGGAGGGGGTCTCACCTAATGAACCCCCTGGGGTCCAGGGCTGTTCTTCCCCCACTAGGACTGTCCAGCGCAGCACAGAATAGTCCTGGTCCTCTGGTCTCTCTAGGCTGGGCTTCTGTCCCCAAGGACATGGGCTGGTCCCTGAGGAAGCCAAGCTAGGATGATCTGTCAGTGATAGGACCATTCTGGCTGTCATAACCTGGGAAGGCCCAGTGGCCGTGACCATGACACAGAGGCATTACAGACCCGCAGCTTGTGATGGACAGGATGTCTGGCCTGGCAGGACACCTGGTTGAGCTTCAGTGTTAGTCTAGAGTGGGGGTGGGTGGCAAGAGGGGAGACCTCAAGCAGGCCTATGTGGGGGTTGTTGCTCCTTGGGAAGCTGGGACAGGGGAAGTGCCCTGAGAGCTCCCGACCTCTGGGAGGTGGTCAGACTGACTTGAGTCCCTGCCTTTCTTGGCCCAAGGTCTAGCACCATTCCCCAAGGAGCAAATGAGCCCCTGGCACCCTGCTGCCCATCGAGGCAGGTGCTACCTGATGGTTTGGCAGAGGCTGGGGCCTCAAGACCAGACTGGGCCTGCAGATTGAGCAGTGTGGGTATGCAGTTACTCATCTGCTCTAGGTACCATGCTGGGTAAGTGACCCCAGGGTCATGCCCCCTCAAGGCCCCTCACTACCCTTGCACAGTGGCTCAGAACTCCTCAGCCCTCTGTTGTCAACCCAGCTACAAGCTCAGGTCTTTAGTTCAGAGTGCCCTCAGTTTCTGTCTCGTCTCCAGCTTGGCCTTGGCAGCATTTCACGTGGGTGCCCTTGACTTCTGTCCCCGTCAAGGTACACTCTGGTCACTGCACCCTGCCCTAGCTGCTTTAACACCCACACATTTCCAAGCACAAACTGGCGTTTCACAAGTGTAAGAGTCTGCTGGATGATGGGCGGGGATAGAGACGGACTGCGCGCTTTGAGCTTGTGAGAGGAGGCTGGGCCCAGGCGGGAGAGCATAGCCTGTGGGCAGCATAACTCTGACCTGAATGGCTAGGAGGCTTCTGTCTCTCCACCCACACTCAGTGAAAGGTCCATCTGATTCTGGGAAGGCCCAGTGATAGTGACCAAGGCCCAGTGGCTCTCCAGATCCACAGCTGGAGATGGACAGATGTTTTCTGGACAGGTCACCCGGTTGAGTTTCGGAGTTAGTCTAGAGTGAGGGTAGCTGAGAAGAGGAGAGATCTGGCTCACCCAAGTACCTGTTCTCACCTCCCAGGCCTGGAGGGGTTGGGCATGTGCTGGGGTGCCGCAGGGCTGGAGAATGCGGGTCTAGAATGGACCCGGCCTACAGCTACCCCTACACATGGACAAGGCCGGACTCCAAAGTGCCCTTGGTCCCCATGGGAAGGTCACTGAGCAGCACCAGGCTATCAGGATGGGGGCAGGGCACATACTTTTGTGGTCAGCTCTCCTTAGCTGGGAGTTTCAGTTGGACGGTCAGAAAAGGGGACCCTGCTATGTCCTCAGGGTGACCCCTGCGCCAGGCCAGGCTTCATGGCTTCTGATGAGCTATGTGGGAGGAGACCTAGTGTCTTGGGTGAGGCTCAGCAGGTGGTGGGTGCATGATGGCTTCATCAGGGATCCAGGCCCGATCCTCCTGACCTGTCTGGGAAGCGATAAGCCCGTTCACTGGGAAGGCCGACAAACTTGAAAGGTCGGCCCAGGCTCTGACACCCTCGGGTGTGACCCCCCCTCACAGCTTCAAAGGGTGTCCGAGAGCTGCCCTGCAGCTGTCCTGGGTGTGTGTGGGGGGCAGGGGAGGCTGATTCTCAGGGCAGGGTGGTGGTACAAAGCAGAGATGACAAGGACATGGACCGGCCCCACCCCTGTGGTCAGAGGGCCTGGCTAGAGATCAGAGCCTTGTGCTGGGCCCAGGACAGGGACACAGAGACCTGTGGCACGGAAGGGCACAGGGCGGGGCACCTTTACACTTGGCCATGACAGCAGGCCGAGGGGCTGGCAGAGCAGCTTGAGCTTTCAGGCAACATGAAGCTGGGTCACATGCAGCCAGGTATGCCGGAGGGCCTCCGGGACAGAGCCAAGGACACCCTAGGGCAACTGTGTGGGGAGCTGTGCTCCTGGGGGTGGGTTATGATGGGAAGCAGCCCCCTCCTGGTATGTGCCAATGCTGGCACAGTAGCTTCCATGTCCTAGCAGATGAGGGTGCCCAGTCCAGCTTTCACAGTGCAGGAACGGAGGCCACTCAGCTCCGGAGGGACTGGCAGAACCCTCAAGGGACTTGTGTGCCTGAGGATGTGGACGAGCAGCAGGGACCTCGGTGCCTAGCTGAATGGAGACCTAGGTGTGTGTCTATGAACAACCCAGGGCCCTGGAGATGTGATCCTATATTCAGGACTCTCAAGTCCATCTCTGAGGAAAGAGTTGTTTGTGAGGAGCGTTATTCCTGCTCCCGGCCATGGCTGGGGCTGACCCAGGCCCTGGCTAGTCACCATCTGTCTTCCTCTGCCAGCTGAGCCAGGACTCCAGGACACTATGGTGGAGTTGGGCTGGGGTGGCCTGCTCTGATGGGCAGGGGTCCTCAGGGAAAGAATAGAAGGTACTTGGGAGAGGCCCCTGTGCCCCCAGTTTGATGGGGATGGGATTCCAGTAAGCTATAGAGTCAGGACCCGTCGGAAGCAAGAGGTAAATGACCTGACTGGCTTGAGCTTAATATCCCCTACCTGGAGATGAGTGCCCCTCATTGGGGTGTTCTATTCAGCCTGCAGACCACCCTGAGGGCTCTCATAGACCCTGTACAGCATGGAGTGACTTGCACCACCCCTCCTCACCCCACAGGGGCTCTTTATAGACGTATCCTCACGTATTAGAACCCAGATGACTGTCTATGCTGTCATTTCTACCAGGCCACCAGTGATGTCAACAGTCCCCTATGAGCCATCTTCCTCCTCATTTAGGCTCAGAGCCCCATAGACCAGAAGCTGAGGAAGGAAGGCACAGGCGCCCACCAAGGACAGAAGGGCATTGCCTTGCCTTCAAGGTGGGGCTGGGGTGATGGGTTTGGCACGTAGCCTCCTCCATATCTGAGGGGTATACTGTCTGTGCCTCATGTCTGGGGTGACTTCTCCAACCCCATCATCTTGGGTCTCAGCCTAGACTGAGTCAGGGGCCTGTCTGGGTAGAGAGAGCACCTTGTGCCCACCAGGCATGGGAGGCCAGAAGGTCCACGTGGTCTCTGAGGTCTGGAGACCAGGGGATCTGGAGTTGCCAACATAGACAGGCCCTGGCTCCTGTTGGGACTCTGCCTGTAGGGTTAAGCTTACCATCACTGCCTGTCCTTCCCAACGCTGGTATGATGCCTACAGGAGAGTTCTCACCAGACAACTCTTGGTCCCAATGATGAGGACATGGAAGTTGGTCAGTTAAAGGTCCTTTTATTTTCTCTTAGAGGGATCCAATGGCCAGCCCCTGCTTCTGAGGATGCCAAGGAAGGCCATAGCCTTCTACTTTCTGAAGCAGGACTGGGGCCTGAAGAGCAAGGTAAAGGGGGCCTGGAAAGATGGCTTAGTGGTTAAGGTGCTTGCTTGCAGAGCCTAAGGACCCAGGTTTGATTCCCTAGTATCCACATAAAGCCAGATGCACAAAGTGGCACATGCATCTGGAATTCCTTTGTAGTAGGCCCTGGTGCACTTGTGCTGTCTCTCTCTGCTTGCAAATAAATTTAAAAAAAATTTTTTTAAGTAAGGTGAAGGGACCTGAGCTGTCCTGAACTCCAGGACCCAGTTGCTGAGAAGACAGTTCAGGGGACTTGGTGGGATAACCCACCCAAGGCCCCTATGCCCTCGCCCGCAAGGCCTGCCTGGTTTTCTCATGTCTAGGGACTGGAAAGAGGCCCAGGAGTACAGGGCACGTGCTTTCTCAGCACAAGTTCAGCACTGCCTCCCACAGGACAGTGAACACACACCAGCTGCCTTCTTGGGGCAGGGTTTGTTCTTTTTGGGGATCTCAACGCTAAAATTTGTCTGGTGTGGGACCAGACAGCATGTGGCCCCTGACTCACTGGCCAGCACAGTGGCCCGGGAGAGGCAACATGGGGGGTCCAGGAGGCACTGGCTGAG
Source organism: Zapus hudsonius (assembly GCA_004024765.1). NCBI lineage: Eukaryota > Metazoa > Chordata > Mammalia > Rodentia > Dipodidae > Zapus > Zapus hudsonius. Next base: position 19,494 of record PVHP010028002.1, read on the forward strand.
AACACATGTATCTTCAAGTCTGGAGCCCCTGTTTCTGACAGCTGGCAGGGCTCTGCACCCCCACCCAGGGCTCCCATCCCTATCTTGTTTCTCAGGGTTCAGAGAGACCGACAGCCTTAGGTTGATCGAGTGGGAGAAGTTAGGTGTCCACCCTCACGTCCTGTACTTCCTGGGCTTGGTACCCAGGGGTGAGGACCTGACCTGGGCTTGAAGCAGCTTCAGGTAGGGGCAGTGTTGGTGAAGGGGGCGGGAGGGGAAGGATGAGGCTCCCATGCCCTGAGGCAGCTGCACACCCCACCCAACTCCCTGCTGTGACAGCCGCTGGGCATCTGGCCCTGGGCCGGCAGGTGGTGACAGCTGCTAACAGCTGCAGTGGAGCGAGGACTTAGGCTGGGTCCCAGAGTTGGGTCTCGATGAACCCTTGAGAAGTCCTGCTGTTTTGCAGACTGCAGCTTCCCCCAGAGCTGACACAGAGAGATGGAGGGGGAGGGGCAGGGGCCTTGAGGGTTGCTCTGAGTCCCAGGCAGGGGCATGACCAGCTCTGTGTATAGAGATGCCTTCCCCACTAAAAAAGTCCCCTGGACAGCTGAACAGGGCTCAGCAGGGACGTCACAGTCTCTGCATCTCTCTGGGGTCCCCCTCAGTGTCTGATTCTCTACTTGAGAGTGTGTCAGCAAAGAGCAGGTGAGGGGTCCCGGGCAGAGAGCCAGGGTCCTGGCCTCCTGAGGAGCAGTTCTTTACTAGGCAGTGGTCTTCACCTTGGCCTGCCTGGAAAACTTTCAGCTCCATGCACACAGCCCCTTCCACTATACAGACTCAGGTTGGGGTACCTGGTCAGCCAAGGGACTCATCCTGCTGGGACAAAGCCCCTGTCCCTCCATCCACATCCACCCTTGCCCAGGTTATCTCCGCAGCTCGTTTAAGAAGTCCCCAGTCCCTTCCTCACCCCGAATCCTTCTACCTTTAGTGCCCTGATGACATAGGTTGGGGTGGGTGTTGTGCCTCCAAGAACTTGGAGACCACTTGGCCTTAGGTGGGACCTAGTGATGGAAGGACATATGGTCTTTCCTACTGTTCAAGCTGGATCTCTTTTATTTTGTTTTGTTATTATTTTAATACCTTTATTTATTTGCAAGCAGAGAGATATAGAAAAGAGATAGGCAGAGAGAATAGGCAATCCAGGACCTCCAGCCTCTGATTCCAGATGCATGCATCACTTTGTGCATCTGGCTTTTCATGGGTACTGGGGAATTGAACCCAGGCTGTCAGGATTTCTAAGTAAGAGCCCTTAACTGCTGAGCCATCTCCCTAAGCCCACAGATTGGACCTCTAATTGCCACTTGGGGTTTGCAGGTCTCCTTGGAGACAGGGGCTTTACCACCAACCCTTCTGAGCATCCTGACTCCAGCACCTGGCCCTGCAGCTAACTGAAGCTGCCCACTGTTCTGAAGCCTGGGTGTGGCCTTGGGCTCTGACTGGTGTGTGGCTTCACAGGGGTGTTTTACCAGTGCCTGGAGCAGTTCTCCAACCCAGGGTGCAGTGCACAAACCCAGGGTTCTAGGGCCAGTATTGTAAGGCCCTAGGAAGTCACCCAGCTACCATGATCTAGGGCAGGGACAGAAAGGAGCCGTTGGTGACTAACCAGGGCAGGAGGTGAGCCCAGGCCCAGAGATGGGAGTAGCCCAGGCAGTGCTAGCTCAGAAGAGGCCAATTCCTTGTCTGTTCACAGCTTTTTCCTTCTAAAAGCCCTCCTCTGCCTGGAGCCCCTCCAAGATAATCGGCACCAGCTCCGTGCCACGGCCCACAAAGCCCCTTTCACAGAGGCAGCTGGAGCCAAACCAGGGGCAGGCAGGGGAGAGAGCAGCCATGAGAGGGTCAATGGGAGACCCCAAGGTGGAGAGTCAGGTATTTTTGTTTTTGGGTTTGGTAGGGTCTCGCTCTAGCCCAAGGTGATCTGGAACTCACTATGCAGTCTAAGGGTCTCAGGGTGGCCTCGAATTCACAGTGATCCTCCTACCTCTGCCTCCCGAGTTCTGGGAATAAAGGCGTGCACCACCATGCCCAGCTTCAGGTGTCTTTTGCAGGGTTGGTAAGGCCTAGATCCCCCCGACCTCCTACTAGGGGCAAGGTTGTCTCTTGACCATGAGAGAGTCAAACCAAAACTTCTCTGCCAGGCTGAGTGTGCCCATCTCTGGCTGTGACATCAATGATTTCGTTGCCTGGTGATGGGGCTGGGCACCGAGAGCCAGCCTTGCTCCAGCACAGAGCCTGGTTCCTTGCGGAAGCTTTGTGCTGCCTCCCGCCTCCCAGATGTGCCACAAGTCTTGCCAGCCAGATACTGGTTTGCCTGTTGTGGGGGTCTGTTGCACAGACCCCAGGTCTGCCTGGGAGTGGGGTTTTCCCATGGGTTGGCTCCCAATACTGAGTCAGAGAAGGAGCACGCTCTCTGGGCATGTGGTAGTGATCCAATTGGTGGGGCGATGGGCACTCTGCCCTCTGGGAGCAGAGACTTGATAGGCTTCTTTTGACTCCCCTCAATCTCCCAAAGCCAATACTAAGCACTGAGCACCTCAATTTGGATACCTAACCATGGATGGACAATAGGGGGCGATGCTCCTGATCCTGCAAGGCAGGACAGGGAAGGGGTGTAGGATCCTAGCTGAGGGGTGGGGGCCGGGCTAGACATCCTTCAGCAGCTGGGGGGGGGGTGGCGGCTAGCACTGGGCAGACAGTGGACTGCAAGGCCACTCCTGGACCTGTGGAGGCGCCTGGGGCTGGTGCCTCCCGGCATCCAGCTCTTGGAGCCCATAAGAGTTGGCCAGCGGAGCCATGCTCGGCTGGAACAGGCCCCTGCAGGGGCAGCGTCTGGACTGGGGAGCGTGGTGCGGGCCTGAAGGAGGCACAATCCACCCTTTGTTCCCAAGGCAGCCGAGCCTGTGGGCCAAGAGGAAATGAGAGGAGCGGCAGCCAGCAGTCCTCGCCTGCCTGCAGGCCTGCCTGAGCCGCCAGGGCCCAGCCCAGCCCAGGAACTGCAGGGCCCCGCTATGGGCAGAGGCAGGGGCAGGCTGCTGTCTGTTTCCCTGCCCAACGCAGCCCTAACTGGCATCCCTAATACAGTGCGACCTGAGAAAGCTCCAGGGCCTCTGGGAGAGGCACAAGAGGCCAGGGCAGTGCAGGGCAGTCACCTGGGATGGGTGTGGCACCAATGCTAACTGTCACCCAGGACCCCAAGCCCTTGCTCATGAGGTGGTCCATTGAGGAGGGGAGCCACCTGTGATTGACCTTTCCAGACCAGGGTCCAGTCTGAGCCCTGTGGAGGGGCACCCATGGGGGCTTGGTATTGCTTAATCTATAGGACATGTGGCCTGGGTCTCCAGTCCACAGACTGTGTACATGTTTGTGGAGATGTCCCATGGGCTTGTGGTCCCTAATCCTGCCTTTCTCCCCTATGACAGACCTGGGTCTTTCCTGCCAGAAAGGTGGGTGGAGACCAGTCAGGGGTCCATCGGGACAGGGTACCCAACACAGTAGTTGCAGAAAGGTCTTGTTTCTGTCACCTCCAGGTGTCCCCACTTAGCTTGGTGCAGTTTCCACAGAAGTGCCTATTGGCAGCAGATAGATCTTTTCTTCGCTGAGAGGCTCAGCCTGGGGGAGCAGTCTTAGGTGGAGTGTGAGGCCTTGTCCTCTGGTCCACTTCAGAGCCCACCTCTTAGCTTCTGATAAGGAGCATGGTACCTGTGTATGTACATATATGTGCATGTGTTTGTGTGTCCCTGGGTTACTGCTGTCTCTTCCCTCACCCCTCAGCACCTCAGCCTGGGCAGGTGTTGGTCTGGGTGAACTCAGGAGGCCTTATTTTTTTTTTCTTATTTTTCTTTAGGAGGCCTTATTTTTTTTTAATATATATTTATTGTCCATAATGAGTTACATTATTTAGTGGGCAAACCATGCGTTGTTATCCCGAATTCCCCAATTCCCCCCCTCCCCATCCCTGATCAGTTGTATATCCTCCTCCGTGGGCTGTCTGTATTAGTCCTTGTGGCAAGGGATCCTGTATATCTTAGTACTCATCCCGGTCTTCCTGGC
>PVHP010028003.1:0-23207 GCA_004024765.1 Zapus hudsonius
GAGGGAAATGAGGTACCAACACTAGACATGTTCATACAGTTTCTACTTATTAATAATAAAAATATTTTTTAAAAATCTGTCACTTGATGGGATCCCATGAGATGGGTTTTGAAATGGAGATTAATAAGTGTGTTACTTTGAGAAGGAGGGGACTTAGGACCAAAGAGTTTGGAAGGTAAAAACTACCAGTGGGGAGGAGAAAGTACAAAGTTGCAGCCAGATGAACTTCAGCTCACCTCCTGGAAGTGCAGAATGGCAAGAAGGCTCTAGTTTTTAACCCTGAGAACCCTCGAAAGGAAACTTGGAAGGAAGGATCTATGATAATCAGTGAGAGATCAGCAAGGGTGAGTGACAGCTGGAGACTTTATAGTGTATCACTGGGAACCTGGCATATGAGCCCTTCTGCACTGAATGATGGAATGTCTGGTAACATTATTATAGTAGGTACTATAGTTTGAGCAGAGTGTAGATACACAGCAACCTGGTTTGGGCTGAGGCATGCTCGAAGCAAGTTACACACACTCACATAGCAGATGTCTGGTTTCCCTGATGTTTTAGTTTCTTTTTGCATATTTAAGGGATGTGCCTTATTTTCTGTTGTCTTGTGCCACAAACCAACTTTAAGATTACAGATAGGTTGATCTGGAAATGGGTCTGTATATGTAATGCCTCTAAAAATATCATGGTAGATCTCAATATAGTTTCTCTGGTGACCTTGTTTAATTTGAATGGACACTTTTAATTAGAGCCTGCAAAACTTCTAAATGTGCCATATGGTTTACATAAAAGATTGAGCCTAGAAGGAAGGATAATTACTGTCTGTGGAATAACTAAAAGAATGTACCACCAGCTTCCTATTGAATGTGATTTCAATTTTTAAAAAGAGCAACAACAATCAGTTTTGATTTACATATCATTCTTTGTATACATTATATTTTCTATAGGATTTATAGATCAGCATTGATGAAAACAATAGACTTCCTCACTTGAAAAAAAAACACTTCTATCTTGTTATTGTGATCAGATATGTTATTTTATCATGTGTTCATAGTTACTTGGAAATACAGTAAAATGTATAGAAAGACAACTTGGCCTTTTATGATACAAATTTGACAAGTAAAGCTTCTTTTGATAAATATTAAAGTTTTTCTTGAAATTCAGATTTTTAAATGTAAGCAATAGGCCTTGCTTATGGTCCATGTTAAGCTGTTGAAGTTAAAGAAAACCCTATGAAAGATGTAACATAGGTGTTGTCTGACACAGATAGGAGGTACATGTCACTGGTGATTTCAGATTCCCAATTTTGTAATATTATGCAATTTTAAAACTTTAGGAAAGATTGACTTTGATAATATGTATAACTCATAATGAGAGAGTGAAATTGGCCTTTTAGAAACCCTCTCTGACCTGTGGGCATCCTTCCCTTTACCCAGAATAAACCACTAATATCACTTCAGTGTGTTTCTTTAGTAGTCATATCCTATAGGTTTACAAAAATGCATACCTATAGGCTTATATGTCTGTGTGTATATATTCTAGATATTTACATAAGTATGTACACATATATAAAGATACCTTCATACCATATCTTATAAATTATTCATGACCACTCTGCACTACTCAAATAGCATAGATATAATCTCATGCCAATGCATTCATTATCAAAGTTTCATTAGCACATGTTACTTATACATAATACCAAATTTCATTATGACACACACAAATATATATATATATATATATGTATATATATAATGTATTCTGATTATATTCATTTCCTCACTACCCTCTCTTGTCTCTATCCTACCCTCATTCGTTCATTCTCTTTTTATTTATAATTCCTCCTCTTCTATTTTTTTTCTTTTTGCTGGGAACTATCAGCTTAATTGGGGTTACTTAAAGAGCAAGGTGAGGACTATTTATAAAAACATGTTGCCAATATAAATAAACTGAGCTTATTATTTTTCAGTAGTTACATAGTATTCCGTGGTGTGGGTCTGTCCTTTTAACTTATCCATGCCAAACTTGTAAACAAATGCGTTTTGGAGATATCATTTGGCTTATTATAATTATTTTATTTTATAGGTGGAAGATTTTATTACATAATTCAGTTCCTCCTAAGACCAGAATGGTATATTTTTCCTCAATAGTTGAAGCTTAAATTTGACAAAAGATTAGATATTATTCTTATTAAAATATCAATCTCATTTCTAAATATAATTTCCTATTCTTCCCTCTGTGTGTCTCTTTTTGGTGAGGCAATCTCTCCTATGTCTTTTCTCTTTTCTGATATTCAAGATATTCACTGTCATGATATAATATAGAAAGGCAAATGCCGGCTTCTTCATAAGTACCAGTCCATAAATTAAAGTGTGCTTTGAAATAAAGTTTCTAAGTTGGGTTAAAATTCCCAGTTTTGAGACATGCATTATGAAATCCTGACCTACTACAGCACATTCTTCCAATTTCCAATCAATGTCCATTCAACCAGAGCAATACCTGCTTCATAAGCTAAATTAGAGTGCCTTCTTATAGCTGATAATTCTCGGTACAGCCTCTTGAGCACCAAGTGCGAATTTAAGAGAATCTGTCCCTAGACAAATTCAGTGTTATCAGCTTGAATCCAGGCAGCTTGTGCTTCCCTGTGAATGTGACTAGCCTGTACTTTCAATCTCTTTCATTTGCCTGCTTTTGTGAAGCCACAAAATCATGTTCCAAACAGCAGCAGAAGAAAGAGTACAGGGGCCAGACACGTGTTTCTTTCCTGAAGCCCTCCAGCCCCTACAAGTTTTCCTCCCTTGTCCAACTCTCACTGAGCGCTTCTTCTATGGCTGGTTTGCCTGCATTTAGAAACTCTTCGATGATAACCCTTGGAAATGTGTTTTTCTTACACCTGCACATCAGGTGTTCACAGCGTTATTCCCTTTTTGTATTACACCTGCTCCTTAAAATTATGATCGATTTAAATTTGTCTTCTGTAACATCCTTCAGAATACCTCTAAAATGGACCCAGTGTATTTTTGGCATCACTGGATCTTTTGGATAGAAGATGTGTCTCTGTAGAGGGAGTTGCTTTGTCAGACTTTCTTTCTTTTTTTTTTTTTACTATTTGTATTTTGAGCATGGAAATTTTGTTCAAAGTGAGCCATATATATATATATATATATATATATATATATATATATATATATATATAATGGTATATACAAATTTTGTAAGTAATGCACCTCTCTCTTTGGTATCTACTATGCCTGAGGTTTGCTAAGTGCTGGAGTCATTTAGCTTTACTAACATATAAAATAATTACATGTAGGGGCTGGACAGATGGCTTAGCAGTTAAGGTGCTTGGCTGCAAAGATTAATGACCCGGATTTGACTTCCCAGTACCCATATAAAGCCAGATGCTCAAAATGGCACATGCATCTGGAGTTCATTTGTAGCAGCTGTAGGTTTTCTCTCTCTCTCTCTCTCTCCTTTCCTTGCACATATATATATATATATATATATATATATATATATATATATATATATATATATATATATGTGAAAGTATTTGAAATGATTATGCATAACAGAGGATGAAGGCAAAGAAGCACTAGATTTAGGAATCTGCCTCTTGTTGTTTAGCTGGGCCTCCATTGTTTAGCTGGACTTTGGCAAAATTACTTAAGCTAAATTAGCTTCTCATCTGATGGGAATCTAAAATAGGGCTGATCATATACTCTTTTTCCTGAATTCACAAAAAATATGTCAAATGTCAAATCACTTTGAAACTTATATTCTGCAAATCTTAACTTTATAAATATGATTTTTCTTGTTTCCTGTCCTTAATGAGCTCATATTTCATTACAAGAACACAAAAGTAATTTTGAGTAGTAATACAGTAAGGTAGAATGAGACAGTCCTTCATGGAAAATGCTTCAGATATTTTCCTGGGAACCGAACCAGTTTCATTGGGAGACAGTAAGGAATTCCGTGGAGATGTCAAAAGTTTCCACTGCGACTTGAATGATGGGAGCATTTTAGCATATGGAAATGAGCAGATCATTCCATTTTAGGATTTTGAGCACATAGCACATGGGTTGGCTGGGAGTGTTGGGGAGGGAGAGAAGTGGGTCATTGTGAATCTCTAGAAGGAAGTAATTCAGAGGAAGGAGGTTATAAACAAATGGAAACTTGGGGGTCACACTGTGAAGTAGTGTGAAACTCTCAAAGTGTAAAAGTGTTCAGAGTTTTGTTCTAGTGACACAGTACAGTCATGGGCCACATGTCCATTGTCTTCCTGTACTTAATTTTATTTGTCTGTATTGTTGCATATCATATCTTAACTTATTATTGCTAAATAATTCCTTAGAAAATCAACTCTAGATCAAAACAAGAATGTTAGAAGGGAGAGATTCCTAAATTATTTATCCCACTTCCAATTTATTTCATTGACTGTAAGCAACTGTGAAAAACAATATTGTTTTATTGCTGACAAGACTTTTAAAGATAATCAGTTCCCCAGTTTCTGTATTACTTCTAGGGTTTTTCAACAAGTAGATTTGTGCTTAATTCACAAGGGCTAATATTTCTGAGATACCGTGAAGTAATATATCATCAGATTATTTATGAGCTATTTTAAAATAATAGAAGTCACTTTCAACTACAGGGTAATAACTACTTTAAAATAGAATACAATTATTTTAATGGATTTCTTATTAAATACTTAAATCCTACGTAGTTTATAGGTGCACTTTCAATTAAATTGATCTTTCTTGGAGATTGGATTGAAGGAAGAGAAATAGTCAAAGAACAAAGAACACTAAATTTAAAAATTGTGCTTTTAGTTTTCATAAACATCATAGAAGAAGCTATAGAGAAAATGTGCCCATTAAACAGTGACTGAAAGTGTGAACAAGCATTTCCCTCAAAAGTCAAGTATGACAGACACCAACAAAACATGTTATAGGAATAATTTAAAAATGTTAAAAGGTACCAAATTTACTAAATGATTCAATTAACAAAATATTGCATTATTTTATTCATACATTCTTGTATCTTTTTGTTGTTGCTTGAAAGCAAATATTTTGCATCTGGGATATGGCAAGTGGATCACGTGCTTGCCTCTCATGCCAGAGTACCCAAGTTCAATCCTCAGACTCCACATAAAAATCTGGAATCCACGGTGGGCTTCTAGAATCCCAGTATACAGATGGTGGAGGGTGGAGACAGAGATTTCCCAGAAGCTGTCTGCTAAGGAAGCACAAGGATTCATATAAGAGCAAGATGCAAAGTGGAACAACCATGACAGCCCCAGAGTTGCCCTCCAATCTCTCCATGGGTGTCATGCCATGCGTGACTGCACTCACATATGCACACAAAAATAAATGAGTGAAAATAACAATCTTTAAAATAACTTTTTTTTCTCTGAAGGAGAAATCACAATTACAGACTTTTTTCTCTGTAAATGTTTTATAATGTGATTATGTTCTGTAACACAATGAACAAGGGGAAACAGAAGGAAAGACTCAAGGAGAATGAACAGTGTGCTTCCTACAGCTGAAAGTACTTAACAAGAATCTGAATAGCCATTTGTTAAGAAGGGAGGCCTTTAGTATGTAGGAGTCTAGTATAGTTTTTCTTCCAAGGGCTTTTCTAATTTTACAAGTGAATGCATCGGTGATTTCTAGCATATTCATAAAATTCTGACAGAATAAGGAAGGGAGGTGACAAACAATTTAGCTTATTATCTCAAAAATAGCAAACGGAAGAAAAAAATATGTATATAAGGACAGAGAGAGAGATTAGGCATCCTTTTAGATCTTGCTATTACATTACACTCTACATAAAATGTATTAAACAAATGAATAAATTAGTGATTTTTCAATATTTTGAGAGCTGAAACACAATTTACCTTAAGTGTCAGATTTGGGCGTAATAATCCTCACCATAGAACGACATTATCAGAACAGTAGGTAGACATCAGGACTAATATTTGGTGACTTAGAATGTCTTAGAACCCTGAGTTATAATTATCACCACTTGAAACAACTTACTCTTGTTTACGCACTGAAGATTAAAATGTTACTTATCATCCGCTTGAAAAACAAAACAAGGCCAAGGACCAGAAGTCCTGACATCTCTGGTGGTTGTCAGTCACAGAATCACAGGTCCACTGCAACACCTGTAGAATTCGACCCTTGATCCTGACAAGATCCCTGGAGATTTCTATACATATTAAATTCCAAAGACCCTGATTAGATAAAATAAAAAGTGATTGATTTAAGTCACTTATATAATCAATAGATTATTTTCATTCAATGAGTATTTATTGAAAATGAACACTCTAACCATTAATGTTAGAGAAAAATTGAAGCCCTGCAGCTACTTTCAAGGAATTAACTGTTGTGACATTAAGATCAATGGAGCAATAGAGATTTCCCCCAGAGTACCCACAGTACTGTGGAAGCCACCAGAATCAGGCTAGACCTAGATTAACTTTCTACTTGCACTGAGTTTTAAAACTTTTTATCCCCAAAGAGAATGACTAGAGGAAATCCTACTAGACGGAAGAGCATGTCTATGACGAGAGAGACTGGAACACAGAGAGAAACTTGATATCAGAGCAGGGTGCGTCTTGCTGGTCCCATGCCACCAGGATCCAAATATAGTGTGAGAGTTAGTCACCATGTGAGCGAGGACGTGGTTGAAATATCATGTACTTCCATCACCTCATCTTTCACTTGAGGTTGCAATTGTGTTCACTTCACAAGGTTATTTGGAGAATTTCATGATAAGTTCTTACCAATATAGTCACACAGCACTCAGTAACAACTAGTGAAAATTGTTAAATCAACATGAGTCAAATATATGGTAGAATAATGAGTGAGAAAAGAGAAAATTTTAAAAAGAAATAGTTTAATTGCCATCAAAATGAGCAACTAGTCTATTTGTCAATAGAAGACAATCAAACTTCACAAATCCCATTAAGTGTCAACATGAGGGACTCAGGAAACATTGGAACCTACAGAAAAAGGGAAAGAATTGGGGCTTGGAAGATGAGTGAAGGCAGAATAGAATCGGAGAGAAGTGAAAGAAAATGTCCAGATATTCAAGACATTAGTGATTCACAATGTGTAACAATGCCCAGAAGTGAATCATCAGGATAAAAATATAAATGCCATGGTCACTGGATTAGCCTGAAAGTTTCTTTAGGTACAGAAACTGACTTTTGATGGGATTATAGCAAAGGAAATATATATTCTGCATTCCCACTGAGTGACTGAGAACATGAGCTGCAATAGTCCATGAGCACATTGAAGACAATGTGCTGATGAGGTTTAACTTTACACATTATTTTACGGCTACTAACAAGTCTTTGCAAATGGAAAATACACTTTATAGAATAGCCCTCCAAATAAAGAAAGATATAAACCTGAAGTGAGAGATGAGGAAATTGAGGTACATGGAATTGAAACCATGTCCTTGATCAGAATTAGAATAAACTCATTACCTATAAGAGTAAACTCAATGCTTGCACGTTTATGTATTATTTATATAAAAATAATTAACTAAACAAAATAAAATGTTGGACATTCTAGAAGATGAGGACAAAGGAAGTGATGGTGTCACTCAACAACAGAGTGGTAAATTCACATAGGTATACATTATATAGATTATATAGATATAGACATAGAGATAAGTTTAGATAGAGATACAGACAGATATGAAGATAGGTAGGTAGATAGATATTGAAATAGATATATTTAGAAGGGAATGTATTAGATTATCTTAATGGCATGGGCTGATCAGTCCAACAACGTCTATCTGCAGGCTAGAGAGTCTGAGAACCTAGTCCACAGATGACTCAGAGGCATTATCTGATGCTGAAGGACTGAAGGATTCCTGGAGAGTTTCTGGTCTTCAGTCCATGTTGGAAGACTGAAGACACCGGGTTCCAATATCCACAACGTATGGCAGCAGTGAGTAGTTATACTCATCAGCAAATTCTAAAGGCAGCCAAGAAAAGGCACTAATTTTTCCTGGAATCTCTTTACTTATAAGCCACAGCTAAAACGGTTGGCCATGCCATTGATGAATGAAACTTCCCCTTGCCAGAGTTTGGCACACCTTCCTGCTGCTGTTTGCAGTGCTGTGGCAGAGGTGATGTCCAGCCCTCTGCTCATGCCATCGTTTTCCCTGCCAGGATGGAGTCTCCCCTCGAGTCCGTAAGCCAAATAAACCCATTCCTCTACAAGCCACTTTTGTTTGGGTTCTTTCTGCGCAGCAACTAGAAAGCTGACTGCAACAATATGTTAAACAATAAAGTGGACATTTAAACGGTCACACTCAATAGAATACATGGGAGAAGCATATACAGAGTACTGCATAGAAGTATGTACCAATTTTTTCTTCACAGTTTATAGTCTCTCCCATCAAACTTAATCTCATATCCCAACAGTGAAAATATTAGATGGAGAATACATAAGACATCATGAAATCACACTTGCAATTTAGGTAACTAATGTTACTATCCTATTTGCTACAAGATGCAGAATATATTGTTTTATAAAATTATAAACTCAAAGTATGGACGAGTTTGAATCAAATCTTATGGAAAAAAATCTACCACTGTCATGACTCATAACCCTCTCCATCCCCTGACCCCTGTCCATTTTGTCATTTGTTACGTGATTGGTTAGATCTAGACTCAGATAACAAATTGGACATTAGGTGAGGGAAATAGAAGGACAGAGATACTTTAGCAAAGAAATTATGAGAGTTTCTTATACATTGTCATCTAGCCATTCAGTTTATTCTCTGATGAGCAAAGAAGAAATTACTAAAGTATCATTAATAATAGGCAAGGACTGTATGCTTGTTTTAAAAAAAAAGTGTTGGCAACAGATACAAAATTGCCTGCTTTTTATTTGAATTGAATCCCAGATGTGTTACTAATAAGACTTGTATAAATTGCTTAGCTTCTTGGAGACTAAGTTTCATCTTTAAAAATCCATGTTAATTTATATCTCACAAGGGTTTCAAGAAGGGCAAAAGGTGGAAAGATAAAGGATAAAGTGCCCAGAGTTTTGTAGGACCCTAAGGAGTGCCAACTGCTTTCCTAGCACTTGCTTTTTTTCTTTCACTTAGATATCCAGAATATAGAAGCATTGGCCATAAAACAATCAATAACCTTGATAGAGTCAAGGTCAATAATCTTGTTTTGCTCTGAGGATTATTTTTGTTGCCATAGCAATATTTAGCCCTCCCTAATATTATCCATTGTTCCTTAGAATAGCTATGACTGGTAACACCCTGGAAAAATTCCAATCTCCGAAGGATTCATAATACATAAAAATATGACTTGTTTTATGTCAGGCATATGAAAAAAAACCACGTACATTTCTTTAATGATATATTTTGAGTCATCCAAGAGGATGGTCATGTTTTCAAATAACACATGGATAAATTAGGACTCAATTGTTTGTAATTTAGATAAATCCGTATCATGCCAAACTCAGTCATTATTACTGCAGTTTAATTGAGGTGGGTGTGTTACATTGATCATTGTTAAGATCCTGCTGTGTGTGGTCCAGCTCTCAGGTAGAGCTGTATCCAGACACATAAGCACTATGCACAGAATGTGCTTTCTATCCCTGATCCTCTGCCCCCTGGGTGCTGAGTGCTCTCAGGTAGGCTCTTCCAATCCAAGCTTTCTTTAGTTTTTTGCATGTGTATAGGTGTTTATGCTGGTAGGTGGATGTGTATGTATGTGGGTGTGCACATATGTGTATATGCATGTGGAGGCTAAAAGTTAAAATTGAGTGTCTTTTACATTTCTTCTGAACCTGATTTATTGAGTCAGTATCTCCCACTGACCCACAGCTCACAAAATCAGGTAGGCTAGTTAGGGTGTGTACCCCGGGGTTCTACGTGGCTCCAACTACTTAGTGATGGAATTCCAGGTTGAAACCACCATACCAAGCACTTATGTGTGTGCTCAGGTTCTGAACTCAGTTCCTCATGCTTGGACAGCAAGTGGTTCTTATTAGATCATCTCCCCAGAACAGACTTTTATATGGTGACATCATATAAAACACACACACACACACACACACACACACACACACACACACACACACACATGCTTCTTTTGTAATAGTTTTAACAAACTACATTAAAGGATTTTTTGTTTTACTTGGCTCCCTTCATCTGCCATCTGTGGCTGAGGCAATGGAGTGTTCAGCTTGCCTCAGCCGAGGGTCCTGTGCCCACCTATGGTTTGGTGGTAGTGATCATGGCATAGAAAGGAGACAGCCTCTCCCCCCCGCCACCCACCCAATTTATCCCAGCCCACCAGACAGGGTTTTCTGTAACTGGAGAAAATATAATAAGGAAAAATTCTCGGCAGAATAAAGCATCACTACTGCTTTTCAAGGTCAATATTGATGCACTGTTATTACAGTAGCTGTCAAACTCCCATGCACGCTATACATTGAAAGATTTCTGTGCGCTCTAAAAAGAAACCGTTTTCTTTAGCTACTGTGACCATTTTGATTTGGATTCACAGAGTCAATAAAAGGAGGGAGGGATGACTTGAAGATATGGAAGAAAGAGAAGTTGATTCCTGAATTCTTTTCCTGAGTTTTAATACCTAGCTTCGTCGTTTTGCCACAGCTGCTGAGGAACTATACAGGACTATACAGGAGCTATACAGGACCTAGGACTGTTCCAACTTGTCTATTATTTTTTTTCCTTATGTGATCTAATGTAAAATATTTTTATTTTGAATTTGCACAACCTCCTTCATTCTACTGATGGGAGCCTTACAAGAAGTGGTGACTACATTATTGAAAAGTTCTTGCCAAACATAAGGTGTTAAAATAAAGAATCAATGCATATAACATGAATATTAAGCTCAGTAGATTGTTAATGGTTTAGTATTATACATATTTTCATGATAAGCTTTAAAACACAACACAAACTTCAGGTGCAATTTCTAAGAGTAACTATTGTACAGCATACCTTATTATATCGTCTTATTTACATTGATATTGGGATTTCAAGAGATCATTGTTATAAAGTATCATATCATCTCTCATTTCCATTGAGATCCTACTCTTTTCTTTCTCAGAATTCCATATATGAGAAAATATAGTCTAACCAAAACCATTGACTGATGACTGAAACAGTAAGCCATGTATTAATTGTCCTATAAGAGTTCCCCTGTTGATTCTTTGTGTGTGTGTGTGTGTGTGTGTGTGTGTGTTTGTGTGCCTATGTGTCTGTGTCTGTGTGTATGTGTATGTGTCTGTGTCTGTGTGTGCACCTGTGTTGGGCTCTTTATTGTTGCAGTCCAGGGTCCCTGCAGTGGGAAGCATGGGACTCCATGCCTTCCTGCTGGACTGTGCCCTCCCTCTCCCCTTCTCTCCCAGCATCTCATCCACCTTCTCTCCTTCTCTATCTCCTGCTCCCATGTCCAGCATCTTCGAGGTTCCCTCTTACAGTCGCTGCTTTTTAAGCCCTCCCTGGGCTAGGTAACTTAAAGGGAAGGACTCCTCGATTATTATCCTTGCTTGCCAAGGAGCCTTCCCTCTATCTCTGACCCAGACTGGGGAGAAACTTGGGGGGGTAGGGAATCCCAAGGACTCTGCCCTGACCCTACAGATCCCACCATCCTACTCTGGAACTTTCTCCAAAGCTCGAGGCTGGAGCACAAGAGCCAGGCACTGCCAACAAACAAGACTCACGGTGGAGTCTGCAGAAGCGGTGCTTCCAGGGGCTGGGCAGGGTAGGGACCACAAGAGGTGGCCAGTGAAGATGGGTCAGGGGCTCTGAGGGGAGGAAGGTGGCCAAGTGTGGTATCCCAGGATGGAAGAGGAGACTGTGAGAACGGATCCAGGATGGTGTCTGTCTTTAAAGCACCTCATGTTGCTGCTGGGTGGCCTCTCTGATGACCTCACCATGCCAGGTCTCAAGGGTCTTTTTGGTGTGGACTTCGGAACCCCTTTGCTCAGGGTTGGTTTCTTGGAAGTTGAGTGCAGAGAAAGGCTGGATAGGAAGATTGATCCAGCTCTCCTTGCCCTCCAACAGCTTTCTATAGGTTGCCATCTTCACATCCAGGGCCATCTTGGCATTGAGTAGGCCCTGGTATTCTTGCAGGTGACAGGCCATCTCATCCTTGAGTGCTGGATCTCCTCCAGATGTGCAATGCTGTCCTGGTACAGATGCTGGCCTCGCTGGCAAAGTGGTCCTCCAGCTCCCAATCTGCCTCATCAGCGAGGCATTAGTGCCCTTCAGGGTGACAATCTCACAGGTGTAGGTCTGGATCTGGTGCTTGGCCTGGCACAGGGCATCACTGTTCTTGTTGGCTGCCTGGTTCAAGTCAGACACCTTGGACTTGCAAAACTTCTAAGCTTCAGAAATGTTCTTAGCCACGACGGTCTCATACTGAGCCTGGATGTCTCTTAAGGCAGTCATGAGGTCCAGCTTGGACATGTCCATCTCCACTTGGACCTGCTGTTCTGAAGCTGGGCCTGCAGCCCACGGATCTCTTCTTCCTGTGCTTTCTTAAGGAATGCAATTTCCTCTTTGAGAGATCCAATTCTGCGCTCCAGGTCAATGCAAGCTAAAGTTGGCTGCATCTACATACTCTCACAAGGCAGCCAAATTGTTCTCTGCTTCTTCTCTTAGTTGAATTTCTTCCTGCAGCCTAGGCAACACAGACAGACAGTTGTTAGGGGGCACAGTGTGAATTGGAGTCCACCGTTTGGGGACCTAACAAGGATCTATCTCAGGACAGAGCCCCTGTTGATTCTTAATCAATAGGAAGCTTTGGGCCAGGAATCCTTTATTTTATTTCCCTTATGAAATAGAGAATCCAGTGTGCATTTTGCCTCTGTCCTATGGTCTGGAGAAAGAGACAGCCTCCAAACAAAGAGTTATTGAATATCTAGGACTTTAGTGTTCCTCACACACTTGACACCTGCAAAGATCTTCAGAAGGAGGGTGTTTGATGCCTCGATGAATTAGTAATGCAGTCAAACAGGAAGCCATTATGCATAATCTGCCTTCAATTTCTGACTGAGCTCAATGGTGGTTTTCCTCTATACTATGGGAATTCTGTTTGTTGTTCATTTAGGAAATACCTACTGATGTGCATCTAGATACTACAATAATATTCTAGAAGAAAGCTAGTACCATTCATTGACCAAAAGGTTGAAATCACTGAGGATCGTGCCATTCATTTTCCTAGGGACTCTGTGTTTGATTTAAAGTGTTTGTTTATCAAACCAAATTCCTAGAGTAAATATTTCATCCATTTCTGGAAATAGTACCTTTAGCTATCAGCCCACAGAGGATTTTTTTTCATCCCTGAGATCAAGAAATAATTAGTTCATTTTGAACCAAGATAAAGTGGAAATAGCAAAACTTAATTAAGCAACACCAACTATATATTAATAATTTGTTCATGTTAAGTTTTCTGGCTCATCCACCTCTGTTTGTCATTTTGTTGCTTAACACCATGAAGTTCAAACAACTTTGCACATAATTCAATGTGTAAAGGTGATGTGTGAAGTAGACAAAAGTACATGCCTTCATTGCTTCCTGTTCCCATAAAGAAAGACTATGATGATAACATTGTATCAAAATATACCTGAGCATTGTCAGCCTGTGGCCACTGTACATTATATTGAGTGATAATATGTCATGTTTAGATGAGGCTATAATATAACAGAACCATGAGGGCAAAACCTTGGAAGGATTTTTTTTTTCAATAAAGAAGAAAATGTGTTATTCTGTGCTTCAGAAAAAAGAAAACAAATGTTCCTGAAAACCATCATGTCATCTTTTACTTCTCTACTGAGCTAACTAAGGACCAGATTGTAAACTCAAACTCAAGTAGACCAGTGATTTATGCAATATCATACTGTATCAGTAATGTGTTTTTCCACTAATAACCAAACTGTAAGGATCAGTAGAACAAGGTGAAAAAAGGGAAAATCCTCTGTGGCTTCTGAGATTCTTCCATTTGGGAACAGACTTGCTGTCTGGGACCCAGAGAAACAGATGATCCTGTGTGTGGCTTCTCCTCTGTATACCATCAAGTTCCACATAGGGCCTGAAGTTTTTCCTTACTTTTATGCTAATGAGTTAAGCTGTCACTGCATCACTCGTGGATGCTGACAGGAGACTTGAGACTCTTAGGTTGGAAACAAAGGACTTTGTTACTCACGGTGAAAACAGCAGCCTGAGTGTCAGTTGCTCTGTGTCAATTTCTACCCTCCATGTTCTCCCAAATCCCACAGCAGTGACCCAAGGGACATGCCAATGGCTGCTTGGGGAATCCAAACACAAGTCTGAGCTTTTCTCTTGAAAAAGTGTTAGCTCATCCTTTTGTGGAAATACAGCCCTGAATAAAATGGCTTGGGTAAAGCATAATGTGGGGGGTTGTTGTACATTCTTAGCAAACCCAGAAACAATATGTAAGAGCTGTGGCCTGTGAGATTCTCTCCCAACATATATACCTTCCATAGGAACACAGTAATATACTTAAGATTCTCAATGTTTCAAGGATCTTGGCTATATCTTTCAATCAACTTATCATCAGTCCCTTTGCGTGGGTATTTAAGATGCCTCAAGTGTCAATCTGCCTTAGAAACCCTCTTTCATTATAACACTTTTGTCCAACTGTATACCCCCACTTTCAGCTGTCAGACTTATTATAAGGCATATCTTAACTGTCTGCTTCTCCTTGTCTTTAGTTCTTCAATCCACCAACTGAAATCTAGGGCCAATTCACTTACCCCATTAAATTGCTTTCTTTACCTCAGCTTAACCCTCAGCAAATAGGAAAATACCCCTACCTACTCCACAGATAGGTACTAGTTTTAGCTAGTAGACAGATATTAGCATCTACTCCATAGATACCATTATTTCACTGATCTATCAGAGTGTTTATGCCATAGATATGAGTATCTACTTCATAGGGCCATTTTCAGTAATATACTAAGATAATGTATGCAAAGACTTTAGAGTAATGTAATAATAAATATTAAATATAAATAATGTAAAAATAATAATTATGCAATAGTTGTTAGGTAGAAATCTCATTGGCATTTGCTTAGTGAACTTGTCATTTTAAAATCTTACAGACATTTTGAAATTCCTAATTGATAGTCCTGTATGACATATTACTCTTTAAAAATCCAAGGCCTTGCCTTCCTGATGCCAGACAGACAGTTTTTTTTTTTTTTTTTTTGCTATTTCTAGGCATGTCCTTCTCTGTCAGCTCTGTGTCTTCCTATCATCTGCCTTAAATGCTGGTCCTCATCCGTGTTCTGGACTGGAAACCTTTCTCTCCTTAATCTACTTGCTTATGATCAGTGACATCACCTAATTTTGAGGCCTAAATTACTATCGCTATGCAGATAACCTAATACTTTCTCACTGAGTGGAAATTTAGAGAAATGTGTCAAATAATGAGATTCCTACTGAGCAAATGGCAGAGAGCTCCTGCTCTCGTGGCATGAAGTGACTAATAAGAAAAGAGATCAAACTAATAACTACACATATGAACTTAGAGAAACGGATGAATTAGTAATTTCACAGGGTGACAGTCCTAAGTAGACCACGTAAGTCTGGCCAAGATGAAAGGAGCTATCCAGTCTCTCTGAGGCACTGGTGTTTGTGTGCACCTGAACAGGACAGTTACTTACTAGATAAAGGGAGAGCAGGTGAAGTAAAAAATAAGACTGAGTGGAATGAAGGGAATAAAACTAAGGCAGAATTAAAATATGGAGGAGTTGATCATGTTTTGATTTTAAAAACTTTAGTTTAATGCACCATAAGGAAAGTATACAGTAGAAGCATTTTTAGGGTACTTCAGCTGCCCATGAATGTAAAATTAATGTGGTAACAGTGGAGATTGGAAGGGAGTAGATTTGACATGTATTGAAATATAAATCAGATACAATAAAATTAATAATTAGATGGGATCTGAGCAAAGCTGGGGAAATTGCACACATGACCCCAAGATTCAGGGCTGTGGATGTCAATAGATAATAGTTGGAAATTCAGCTTCTAGTTTTCTCCTGATCTTAGTCTTCATTTTCTACTGCCTAATGGATATATTTCTCACTCCTCTTGCTAATTAAATCATTTGTGTTCAAAACTGACTAATGTCTCAATTACAGTGGTATTTCAGTGGCTGTCATAGTCATCCATCCAATTTCTCCAGGTGGTTCTTCTTCAAGTTTCACTTAGCAAATAAGTCATATTAATTGATTTTCTTAGATTCTTTTTATATCTTGCTGAATGAATCTTTCTGTTTTTCTTATCACTAGGCAATATCTACTTAAGACAAAATAGTTTTTATGTGTATGTGTGTATGACATACTTTTATGGGAATCATAAATATTTGTGTGTAGACATACATATGTGAGTGGGTGCCCATGTATGGGTGTGCACAGCCATAAAGGCCAGAGATTGATGCCATATGTCATCCTTGCACAGTCTGTACCATATTTTTGAAACCAAATCACTTATAAACCTGAACTTCACCTGCTTTAGCTACCCCAAATAGCCAGCATCCACCCTAGGGGTCATCCTGTCTCCATTTCCCAAGTTTCTGATTACAGGTATTTGTCTCCACACTCAGCTTCTATGTGGTTTGGAGGATCTAGCCTCAGGTTCCCATGCTTGTATTCCAAGTGCTTTATCGACTGAGCTGTCTTTTCAGCCCTCTTTGTCAACATTCATGTCTATTTTGACACTAGTGATTAATTAAAATCTCTGTATTAAGCTCACCACCCTTCTTATCTATTCTCAACATGCATATTATGAGATAAAAAACCCTCCGTAATTGAGTCCCAGCCACATCTCAGCATAACCTTTTCCCACTTTAACCCTTGCTCTACGCAGACCAAACTAAATGCACGTGCTAAGAAATTTCAGGTTCTTCTCCTTCTCCTAACCATAAAGGAACAATTCCTTTGAACTTTACTTCATCTTGGTTCTGCCCTCCAAACCTTGGACTAAGAGGCATCTTCTACTACTACAAGCAGAACTTGATGGGTTCTTGTGAGAGTTGAATAACCTAAATGAAGAAAGAACTGTGGACTGTGAGTCATAGGTTATCAAGGGAAAACAAGCTTTGTCTGGACTAGGATAGAGGTAGTTTGTGTGAGAAGTTACCTACACTCTTCTCATGTACTGAGAAGTTAAGCAAAGCTAAATTTAAAAATAATTGTAGAACATAGATTATAAGCAAATAGCACAGAAGAAATGAAAGCTTTGGGCAGGAAATAGCAGCCTAGCTTATCTGCAGTTGTTTAAGAGATTGTCCCCACTGTAACTTTTCCAGATGTTCTCTTTTGAAAGTAGGAGCCAGAAAAAGGCTAAAGATAATTTTCTGTCTTTCAAGTTGGCATTATCCCGCCACTGGATTAACAGTTTGACAGTGAATCCCAACTGGTACTTCTTTTGGGACTGTATTAAATTCAGGAAAGAGAGGGTCATTTTGATTTGCAATGTGTGTGTGTGTGTGTGTGTGTGTGTGTGTGTGTGTGTGTGTGTGTTTAATGGCCACTGGGTGATGTGAAGCAGGGTTTTTGGAGTTCCTGTATTGAGGCCCAATGAAGGTATGGAGATGAACTAAGGGTTGAAATGGAGACCACAGGATTTTGGAGATGCCAGAACTACAGAAAGGCTACCACATATAGCTGCTGGCTGGGACGGAATTTTCAATGGGTGTGAGCAGCACAGCTGGAGTGACAGAATTGGATATCCAGAGACCTTGTCACTTATTATGGATGTTGGACTCAAAGTCACAGGATTTGATGTTTGACTTGCTTGTTTTTATTTTGCATTGGTTCAAATTTCTTTGCTATACTCAATGTCATTTTATTTGCAGTGTGAATGTTTACTACGTGTCATTATACGTATTTAACTTGTGTTTTGATTTTATAGGTTAACAGTTTGATTACCTTTAATCCCAGATGAGACCATGTATGAACTTTTGAACAGTGTTGGGTTTGGGAAAAGCTATAGGGACTTTTAAAGATGGGATACAAGGGTGAAATGTGATGATTTGAGTCAGATTTTTCCTAAAAACTTGAATGTTTTAGGTGTTTAGTCCCCAGCTGGTGGCAATTTGGAAGGTAGAACCTTACTGGAAGAAGTGTGTTTCTGAGGACAGGCTTAGGGGTGTTATAACCAATTCCTCACTGCTAGAACTCATCTCACTGTCTTGCAGCTGTTTTCCACCTTCTATGGCAACAAGCTGATGTCCAGCCTCTTTTCTACCATTTTTATGCCCTATGAAGCTTCCTCTTGAGGACATAACCCACAATAAACCCTTTAGTCCTATTAGTTGCTTTTTGCCAGTTGTTATTTTTCCAAACAATGTGAAGAAGGTAACTACTAGACCTTCCTTTCATTAAAATCTTTTTGAAATACATTTTTAGTAATAAACAGTATAAAGAATAGGTACAAAGTATACTTAAGCATTTAATGAAACTGGTTTAAAATATCTTATTGCTTAGAGCACAACAAATCATTTTTTTAAAGTTGATGCTCTATTTATACTGTACTGGGTTTTTCCCTCCTTCTCCCTGGCTTTACCCAACCTATGTCTCAGAAAGATTTTTGTTTATAAGTAGCAGAATAATCCAACTCATAATGCTGAAATTTAAGAGGTTTTTAGATCCTTAACTGAGAAATTCTGAGGTAGAGGGGGCATCATGCTTTACTTAATCTGGGCTGGAACTGCAGTTGTCTGAGTCCATAAATTCTGTCCTATTTTTTTGGTTTATTTTTAATGTAGTCTCATGTGTGGAAGTGAAGAAGCTACTGCAAAATGGCCCAAAATCATATGGTAGGAATTACAGAGTAAGATAGCATTTAGATTGAATAATTTCCAACTTATACAGTAAGCCTCATGTTGATTGGATCACTTCTGAACTTATTTTTCTTCATGAGAAAGTCTTATGTGAAAGCAGATATTTATTCAATTTAATCAAATGGTAAAGAGATGATATCATATCAAATATATTCCACTTGTATTGAAGATGTATGTAGTTTGCCCTCTTCTTATTGTATAAAGAATACCTGATCAGAAGCATTTTAAGGACAGAGACCAAATTTTCAAACACATGAGCCATGGGGGACATTTTACTTTCAAACTACATCATGCCCTGTCCCTGATAGGCATTGGGCCACCTTATGATGAAGAATTTATTCAGTCCAACTTCAAAGGTAACCATAGTCTTTAAAAGTTCCAACACTCTTTATAATTCCAGTTTGCTCTAAGCCTAAAGGCATTCTCTTAACTGGGAGTCTTGGAAGATCAAAAGACAAACCAGATAATGATAGCTTTAATCAGCTCCACACTGCTGGCACAAACTTCCAAACAGACACTGTTTGGGGGAGGAAGTGACTTATTTCAGCTTAAAATTCTAGGGGAAGTTCCATAAATGGCAGAAGATGCTGGGTTCCATTTATACACCCAAGCGAAAGAGAAACCACTGGCAGCCAGCAAATACCCAAAAGGAGCAAGCAACTGCACCTGCCGGAGCTCACACAGCTCTCTCCACACCTTTGGGCTGGAATCAGATCTGCCCTCAGTCACACTCTCCCTGATATAGGCTGTTGGAGACATAAGCAGGATGTTTAACATTAATAAAAAATACTTGAGTCTATGGGGGACATAAAGCCAAACTACCACTCTTCAAATATATAAAACCACAGAATAAAAATTACTATTCCATAGGGTAGGAATAGAGAGGAATAGCAAGAAAAGACTAGACCAAATCAAGATGATAATCTGACAAGGC
The DNA here is from genome assembly GCA_004024765.1 of Zapus hudsonius. NCBI lineage: Eukaryota > Metazoa > Chordata > Mammalia > Rodentia > Dipodidae > Zapus > Zapus hudsonius. The sequence goes on from PVHP010028003.1 coordinate 19,818, forward strand.
AAAAGTCAAAACTTGTAGTTCCCATGTTCAGTTTCTGGGACTTGTGATGAAAACATCTTGGCTGATAGTCTTAGGTAGTCCTGATCCTCCAGCTCTACAGCCTGTAGCTTGTACAGCCTCTCACTTAGGTGAAATCCACGGTAAGCCTATGGCATATTGTGGCAGATGTCCCATGATGCTGCCAATTCTTACATCCCTGACTCTCCATTCCAACTTTGGCTTTGTTTTCTTGCCTCTTGCACTGGCCTCTTATTATCTCCTTACAGAAAATTCAATTGTGTCTCTCAATGCCTGGTCCAAGTGGCTCTCTGAAACTGTTGATCAAGACATCATGACCCCATCATTGATGTTTGTGAAACCAGTACCATGTGGACAACGCTGCCATTTCTTCTGCCATCTTGGGGTGGAATTTAGCCCTCTCTTCAGACTTTTCCTCATCAGTGGGATTTTGCCTTCAAGTCAACTTTCCTACTTTTCTAGTGCAGAGCAGTAGGATTCTATTCAATGGTGCAATTCTCTTTGACAATTACAGCTGCTTTGTTAGTTGCAATCTGACTTTTCCAGAACATTATACTTCCTCACATTTCTTTCCTTGCAAAATTTTACATTTCTCATATATTTTTGTTCTATATTTTTCTCTTTCACTGTAGATCTCAGTAAGAGAAGTTAACAGAAGCCATGCCACAGATGCCATGCTACTCTGCCTTACAACTTCCTCAACCATATATATTAGCCCAATAAACTTCCTCCACCCTGCACATTAGCCCATTATTCTTAAATTCAGCTGCATTTATGTTCTCAGAAAGTGATCAGAATGCAATCCAGTTTTCCATACCATCACGTGAGCTGCCTCTAGACCAACACCCCGAAGAGTCCTTGTTTCCTCTGAAACCTCATGAGCCCATATCCATTACACATGTTCCTCTCAGTATTCCAGTCTCCCAGTCTCCCATGAGAACAGTTACTTAACTTGGCTCACTGCATTGTACAGCTTCTCTAGCCCAAAGTTCCTAATTCCTCAACCTTCCTTATGCAAATCAGTTTCCCAGGCAGTGAGGCAGCACCCTCGCTCCTCGGTGCCAATTTTCTGTATCAGTTCTTTTTTCATCACTGCAACTTTAGGAAGGGCTCCATTGGCAAACAGGTAGTCATGTACAAACAGAAAGTAGGGTTGGCTAATAAAACCTGAAGGCCCAACTCCCAGTGACCCACTTCATCTTGCAAGACTCTACTAGCTAAAGGATCAATAACCCTCCCTAATAGCCCTACCAGCTGGGGGCCAACTGTCCAATCACATGAGCCTATAGAGGGCCATTTTATATTCAGACCAAAGTAGGGGTGTTCATTAATCTTACTTAAACCACATAGCTTCTTTAAAGTGAGAGAGATAAAGATTCCCAGTGGGAAACCTGGGTGTTATTTCAAATTAGAAGAGAAAAGTGATTAAATCCCAAGCAGGTAACCACTCAACATTTAAGACAGACGCAATTTTGGAGTTATTTTTGGGCCCTAGATTTTCAAAAACAATTGTGAATAAAAAGAACTAATATCAAAAGTCCACTGCTAGCAGGAAGAGATAAAACAGAGACAAAATTCCGGGGTCTCCCTCATGACTATGGGATGATAGGAATTGCGTGGAGCACTTTGAAATGATGCATTAACCATTCATTCATAGAGCATTTATAGATTGTCTGTGCCACACCATAATGTAAGTTAATGGAGCTCATTCTATCACACATTAAGGAATTTTAAGAAAAAGTTCTTTTGATATATACAGTGATTGCCACTTAGTAACCACATGGTAAAACCTGGTTGTATTTTTGTGAGAAACCTTTCAGCCTTTCCTTCAAGTTTCTAACAACTCTATAATGGAATGTTCAAATAAAGCACTACTTATTTTCAATCAACAATTTTCTAAGAAAAGTATATTAAAAGGTAAATGGAAGTATAATTTATCATGCTCTGTTTCCATGTACATGGTCAGAAAGGAAAAACGAAACAATTTTGACTGTGTGGTAACAAAAATAGACCATTGTTGTCTTGGGGAGCATTTACATACACAATACAGCTGATAAAAATGTGAATTCTTTTAAGTTATTATATTCTGTGACCATCTGGGAAAATAGTCTAGGGAATAAATACAGCCAAAAGGATATTGAAAGGAAAAATAACAGGCATAGTTGATTTCTTATGACAGTCTTTTATAGTGTGGAATCATGGGTCCATATCATGGTGATAATGATGAAAAAAATTCTAATAACTTTATTGCTGTTCTCAGCAGCGTCCTAGGGTTCCAATTCTAAAGGCAACACTTTCTGTAAGCATCTAACATGAAGCTGTAACTCAGAGAATTTTTTTGAGAAATTGTCTCTTCACATGTAGTACACTTGATAATAACATTTTAATGTAATATTGACATTTCTGATTTTTAACTCCGTTGGGCAGAATCTTGAGAAAAAGAAAATCACTTGTGGAAACTTCAGCATGAGTGTCTAAGATAGCAATTTAACCCAGTTTTATACAGTATCAGAGGCGTTCTATCAGAAAAGACCGAAAGTCTCCTTCATGTTCTACATAAGCAGATAATAGTTAAGACACAATGCTAAAATCGTCTTGAAATAGTACTATGTATACCATGGGGAGTGTTGATAGCTAATATTTAGAAGTTTGTGGTAATAGTGAAATATTATATAACTGCCTTTATTGTTATGTGTGTATGTATGTATGCATATAAACATTATATATAAACACATATTATATATAAACACATGTGCATACATGCTATTATATATAAATATATTATACTATATATATATATATATATATATATATATATATATATATATATATATATATATATATATATATAATTGTGGAAGGACCTAGAATCCACTATGAGGGATTATCTAGATTAGGTCAGTCTGTGCGTGTCTGTGAGGGATTACTTCTACTAGGCTAATATGGGAAAACCCACCTTAACTGTGGTTAGCACCATTCTAAAGGCCAGTCTCTGAACTGTATAAAGGTTAGAGCTGGCTGAGTATGAACTTCCATTACCTGCTGCTTCTCTACTGAACTTGGCCAGCTGTCTCAAGACCCTACTATCTTATCTAACCATCCGTGATGAACTATAACCCAAAAGCTGAAATCAACCCTTAAACTAATTTTTTGTCAGATATTTTTGTCTCAGCAATGAGAAGATACAATATGTCGATTTTGCTTTATATATTGATTTAGATATTTGAACTTACTCTGTCTGACTTGGTGAATGAATTGTAAACTGGAGCCAAATCTTCATTTTCATGGTCCATGTGACATTTTTCAGTTGAGACCATTTGCATCAGAATCAGAAAGGCTTAGGTTATTAATTGCGGATCTCAACTTTTAGTC
>PVHP010028004.1:0-23417 GCA_004024765.1 Zapus hudsonius
ATGAGCAGAGGGCTGGACATCACCTCTGCCACAGCACTGCAAACAGCGGCAGGAAGGTGTGCCAAACACTGGCAAGAGGAAGCTGGCTTATAACCCCATAAGCCCGCCCCCAACAACACAGCTTCATCGAGGTTGTAAAACCCAAACTGCCATCAGCTGAGGATCGATCTATCAGAACACATTCAATTGTTTGTGGGGGTCACCTGTATCAAACCATGACTGTCTGCCCCTGGCCCCCACAAACTAATAATCATACAAGATATAAACACAATATTCAACTATAGTTTTAAAATATTTAATGACAAGCAGGTTCTCAATGGTTTTTATGAGCAATTTTCTATAGCATTACATACCTGAAAGCATGAATTTGGTGATTTTATATAATTCTGTAGTTACAGTATCACAAACTTTTGGAAATTGGAATTTTTTATTATAAGGAATACTAACATGGATGTTCTTGTGCATACATCTGTGTATCTGAGTATTTCCTTTCTTGGTATTGATTTCTCTTGAGTGTCAGAATATCTGATTTACTCAGGCATAGTGGTACAAGCCTGTAATCCCAGTATTTGGGAGACAGATATAAAAAAAAAATTGAGTCACAAGGCCAGCTTGGGCTACATAGTGAGAACCTGTTTCAACATGTGTTTAAGTTCATTTAGAACTTACCCACTTGTTTGCATGCTCATTCGTGTCCCTAACAGCCAGCCACACAGAAGTGACCCATCAGTTTTTATTGAACCTCTTTAAATCTCTCCCCTCCCCTCCCTCTTTAGTCTCATATAACCCAAGCTGGCTCAAACTCATAATCTTCCTGCCTGAGTGCTGGGATTTAGACATGTGCCATACAACTGAACATACCCTTCCTAATGCTTCTTTTCCAAGACAAACCTATGAAGAATATTTCTGGCCTAGGGATGTAGCTCCATGGTAGAGCATTTGTTTAACGTGCATAATGCCCTGGGGTTTTTCCAGCATAGAAAAAGGAAGATTACTTTTCCTCTTAGTTCAAATAACTTTATTGTGTCTTTCAACTAACATATACAATTCAACTTTGAATATTATTATGCCAGCTTAAAATTTTAGTTGGCTTTACTTTATTAATTCTTCACATGTGTGCATAACAAATGGACAGTGATGGTACTTTTAATCTCACCAAGATATATAAACTTATAGTGAAATGTACTGTATCTGTCATTACTTGCTGATGGATTTGGGCATAATTAATGAGTCATGGTTTTTTTTTTTTTTAAATATTTTCTTTATTCAATTTCAAGCAGAGAGAGAGAGAGAGAGAGAGAGAGAGAGAGAGAGAGAGAGAGCGCACCAGGGCCACCACCTTGTGGGTCTGGCATATGTGGGTCCTGGGGAATTGAACCGGGGGCCTTAGGCACTGGAGGCAAGTGCCTTACCCGCTGAGCCATCTCTCCAGCCCGGTTTTTTTTTTTTTTTAAAGGCAGGGTGTTATGTAACTAAGGTTGGCCTCACACTAGCTATGTAGCCAAGGATGACCTTGAACTTGTGATTCTGCGGCCTCTACCTCCAGTAGGACTGGAAAGACAGGCATGTGCCACCACACCCTGGTTTATGTGTACTGGAGATCGAGTCCAGGGTTTTGTGCATGCTGGACAAACTGACCTGCATCCCGAGGCCCTGAGTGAGGATTTTTCTTATAGGGACATACTAAAGAGGAAGTGCTGGTCATAGCTTTGAATATTACCTCTTGACAGGAAAGAGTTTAAAGGAAGGGTGTGGGATAATCATGTGAACTTCATCCCTTTATTGTCCAAAACAAATAGTCCTTTAGTATATATTATGTTTTAAAAGGCAGGTTCTGAGTTTGATCCCAAGTCACCCCCACCCCCTCCCATAAAAAGCAAGGGAAAGATGCAGGGAATATTAGATGACTAGTTCAAAGTGGTGACAGTGAGACTCATACAATTAATATGTAATAGTTTTTAAGTGGAAAAAGGACCCATAGGAGTCTAGGGGAACTGGTGGGGTTGCTGTTAGTTTAAGCCTCTGAGTCTAGTGCTGAAGGGTATTTGGGACTGCTTACACACATGTACATACCCACTTCCTATAGCAAGTACATGAAAACAGCCCATAGGTAATCAGTCCGCTGCTCAGCATCACCCTAGCGCTCCAGGCAGTTGACAGTTCAGCTCAAGGCTGTCATATTCTGCACTGCGGCCAGAGTAGGTTTTTCAAAATGCAGGTCTGAGTCACCTCTCCCTGGCTTAAAACTCTGAATGGTCTTGCTGTCCTCATCTTGCTAGGGAGTGCTCCCAAGCTTGCAGCCCCAGCCACTGGCCTTCCTTCCCTTTGCCCCTTGCCAGGGCCTTCCTTCCATAACGGCCTTTGCCTCTCCCCGGATTGACCTATCGAGCATTCAAGTCTGCCGTCCCAGCCTCATAAGAGACTTGTCTCTCACCACCTCTGCTTCCCTGTGCTTGTTACTCCTAGCTTCGTTTTGCTCTGTGCTGGACGTTTCTCTTTCTCACTGGCTCTGTAGGCCATGCAAAGCAGAACTGTGCCTGATTTTGTTTTCCTATGTGCCTATCTCAGTGCCTGGAACATACGAGATACTCAATAAACAGTGTTGTTGACTGGCTCATTTCCTTCTCCTGTCATTTTATTAATGTTCTCTAGTTGAATTTCCCTGATTTCATATTAAAACACACAGGATACAAAATCCACACCCCTAATCCCTGAACTGCCACCAGAGAAGAGGAGAACATTTGCCTGCGTGTGTGTGTGTGTGTGTGTGTGTGTGTGTGTACGGACATGCCAGGGATCCAGCTTTACATGCATGCTAGGAACTAGAACTCGGGGCAGCAGGCTTTACAAGTAAGCACTGTCAACCACTAAGTCATCTCCCCTAGCCTTTTTACCTGTGGGAAAATCCTTATACATATTAGTTTGAAAACAGCGTTCTTAGATACGCTGCCAGAAAACTAGAGCCATGGAAAAGGTTAGGAAAAAGATTTTTCTCTACCCAAGAAGCTGATGTTAGCTTTGGGTGTGTAGAGAGACATCAGAGCAAAGGAAGAAAGAAAAGGGAGAGGGGCCGGGACCCAGGCAGGAGTCTAGAGCCTTATGCAGGGTGAAAGAATGGAGGGAGAACCTTCACACAATTGTTTTTTTAAGGAAGTAAGAAAATAGAGGGCTGGGAAGATGACTTACTGGTTAAAGGCACTTGCTTACAAAGCCTGCCAGCCGTGTTCAATACCCTAGCACCCACATAAAGACGAATGCAAAGTAATGCAGGCTTCTGTGATCCCAGAGCCTGTGACAATGGGAGGCAAAGCCAAGAGATTCAGATGCTGGTGTCAGCTAGTGTGGCATCCTGAGTTTGTATTCTGGCAGTTTGAAGGAGCAGAGGGAGACCTCATCTCAAAGAAAATGGAGCACAGACACCTCGAAGCTGTCCTGACTTCCACACAGGCACCCTGGCACACATGCCCACACACACACAAATACCAATTAATAAAAAAAGAATTGCTTCTAAAAAGAAAATACGTGAGTATATTATGAGTGACCACATCGTGGCAATCCTCCATGTTTCCTCAAATTCAGTTCTGTGCTAGCCTTGACATTTAGAAGTAAATCCATGTTTCCCACACTTTCTTTGGGGTCTAGGCCCATGGTTTGAGTGAACATCTTTCCCCAGTTCCACATACCACTAAATGAGAGCGAGTTCTGAACTCCATGACCTGGGGAAAAATGAACAGCAGGAGGGAAAGAGTGGGCAGTCCCAAAAGAAGTTCCAGAAGCTGGAGTGAACAGTGACCACAGAGCCTCTGGCTCCAAGAAATGTCTAGAAAATTGCCAGGAGGGAGCTGGCCTTTCCACAGTGCACAGAATGAGAGGCAGGTGGGTTGAGCTGATCTCATTGACAGCTTGAAGGACAAGGTAATTCTAATTGACACCTAGACTTGGATGTTTGTGTCCTTGACATATCCCAAGGGTGAAGTAAGGTATCATACCAAGGATAATGAAGCTAGGGGTGCCTAAGTTTATCCAAAGTAAAAAATATTTCCACCCCTAAATAAACCTAGCTGAGAAACATCTGCTCAGATGTCACCCTGCTAATTATATACTCAGCAGACATGGCAGGTACAAAGATTAAATTCACCCACGAAAAAAGTACAAGGGGAAAGGTGAGGGATCAAGTTTTCCAGCTCTAGAAATCCCCCTTGACTGCCAGGAACCATCCAGACAGCTCGGGCAGGCTAGACAGAGTATGGGGTGGTGTCAACGAGTGAAACAAGGTCATCTTGTCGAGGTTGTTTTCTACATTGTTGTGGCTTCCAGGGATTGATGGGTTTGACCATAGCTTTTTCACATGTCTGCCCTGGAACTGACCTTGGAAAAGTACCCTGGTCTGGGTCAGCAACACAAGCGCTGATCCTCGCTGGGGCACAGGGGCCTTGCTGCTATGGGGTGTATCTCCATACAGCCAGCAGAAACTAGAGCATGAGCCCTTCCTTCCCCAGCACGCCTTCCCGAGAGGCAGGGTAGCCTAAACAGTGGTAGCCTGTGGCCCCCTGGTGTGCTGGGGCTGTGCAGACTTTCCTGAGGGCGCACCTGCATGCATTCACGTGCAATTGTTTCTAACATCGATCTTTCTGAGAACCAGTGGAGTCCAAATGTCTTGCTGCAAAGTCCAGGATGAAGACTGTCCCAAGATACCCAAAACAGGGATAACTGAAATATTGATACTAATGTCGAAGAGAAATAACAATTCTTCTGCAAATTTGGCAGTTTCCAATTTGTTTAAGGAGAAAATTGTGGGACCTGGAATTCTCAGGGTGGCCTTGAACAATTCACGACAATCCTCCTACCTCTGCCTCCAGAGTGCTGGAGTTAAAGACATGCACCACCACGCCCGGCTCCTAATGACAAATTTTTAAAAACAACTTTTGTGAGCTCTAACTCACGTACCATACAATGGCTTTCATTGTGCAGCCAACATCATGATCAATCTTAGAATATTTTTATTATTCTCCTGAGAAATCCCATGTCTTGGCAGTCATTCTACACTTCTCCCCACGCCTCTCAAGCCCCGTAGCTGTGAGAAACCACTGATGTATTTTCTGGCTCTATAATTTTCCTATTTGGACCTATCCTACTAATGAACTCCTACAACATGTCCTTTGTGAGCAACTTCCAATTAGCATGTTTTCAAGATGTATCCATGTTGTATCAGTATTTTATCCCTTTTATGGATATCCACTGAGTAGATATCCCGTAACTTATTTTTCCATTCATCAGTAGATCCAGAGAAATATTATTTTAAAATATTTATGAAAATACCTGTATCAGAAATGTAAAATGAGACAGCCATACAGATTACATAAACACCAATAATAAAAGACAACACCAGAATATAGCTTTAATTTTTGATGAAGTTAAGCAATTTTCTTTAAACACAAAATATAGGAGCTAGGAATGGGTACATACCTGTAATCCCAGCACTTGAGAAGCTGAGGTAGGAAATTAGCTTTGGTTATATATCGGGACCCTGTCTCAAAAAGCCAAAACCCTGCCCCTCCCCCCTTCACAGTTTAGCAGGTGTGGTGGTGTTTTTCCTTTATCCCTGCTACTCAGCAGGCAGAGGCTAAAGGAACTGGAGTCCAGGAACTTAAGGCTAGCCTGGACCACACAGTGAGATCATGCCTCAAAAAACCAAAAAGCAGCCGGGTGAGGCGGTGCACACACCTCTGCTCCCAGCACTCAGGAGGCAGAGATAAAAGGATCACTGTAAGTTAGAGGCCACCCTGAGACTACATAGTGAATTCCAGGTCAGCCTGGGCTAGAGTGAGACGCCATCTCAAAACAAACAAACAACCAAAAACACAATTTTCCAGAACTAATATAATGTAGGAAGGTTAACATTCAGAAAATTTATTAAAGAAATTGAATTTCTGGTTAAAATATTTTTGAAAAAGCATTCTCCAGGCCTTAACTAGTGAGTTGTTCTAAACAATTAAAAAAGAAAGACAACTTTCTTCTACAAACAGAAGAGGAAAAAGTAGAAAAAAAAAACATGTTCAACTTACTTTATGAGGTACGTATAATCTTGGCAATGTCATCATGAGGACATTAAAAGAAAGGAAAATTTCATGCTAATCTCATAAAACCCTAAAGAAAAGAATTAGCTAATTGAATACAGTGACATACTAAAAGAGAGAGGAAGGAAAGAAGCAAGGAGGGGAAAAAGCAAAAAAAAAATGATTTAGACAGAAAGAAAGACAGAAAGGCATCTTCATAAAGGAAGTTTATTCCAGGAATGCAAAACATGAAAAAAAATCAGTCATGTTAACAAAAATGAGGGAATGGGAAAAAAATGGAATGGATTCCACCAGTACAGAACACTTTCTGATAAAATTTAATATGCATTTAATAAGAACTCACCATATTAAGGATATGAGGAAATACTTTTATTTTGATAAGATCTGAAAAATACAATAAATATACTTAGTGGTGCCTTGTCTCTGAAATAAGAAACACAAAAGAATGTTCACTCAGTACCAATTCCATAGGGTAGTCCTTTGAAGGTCATAGCCAATATCATAAAGCAAGGCAGATAGATAAATAAATAAAATGCCTGAAAGGGAAGAAACCAAACTGCCAGTGTTACTAGATGGTGTGACTGCATGTACAGAAAGCCCAAGTGAGCAAGCAGGTACTCTGAGTTTTAAGGAACTAATTTAGCAAGGTTGATACACAATAGATACAAAGAAAATACATCCTATTAGTATAGAATATACAATAGATATATGATATCTTAATATACAATAGATATAAAGAAAATACACTCTATTAATATAGAATATACAATAGATATATGATATCTTAATATACAATAGATATAAAGAAAATACATTCTATTCCTAAATTCCAATAACAAAAGTGTAGGAAATTGTCTTTTTTGCAATAGTTATGACCTAACAGTAAACAGCATAGATGTGGTACTTTTTTTGGCATGTGTGTGTGTGTGTGTGTGTGCAGGTGTGTGTACATAGGAGTGGAGGTGTGTGTGGAGGTGTGTGTGTGTGTGTAAATGTGTAAGTGTGTGTATGCAGGTGTGTGTGCATAGGAGTGGAGACCAGAGGCCAGCATCATGCTGTCCATTTGATTTTGAGGCAGGGTCTCTCACTAAAAGCAGAGTTCACCAATTCAGGTATACAAGCTAGCCTGCAAGTCCCGGGATCTGCCTCCCATCCTGTGATTATAGGCACCTGCCACCACACCTGGTGTTTTGTGTGGATGCTGAGGATCTGAACAAGGGTCCTCATGCTTGCGTGGCAAGTGCTTTTCTTACTAAGCCATCTCCCGCAATGTGCTCCCACGATGTGCTACATTTTTGAAAAATCTTTCATAGGGCACATGAGTAATCGACAAAAGCAGACTCTGAAACAAGTCTGTGGTGTGGTCGACAAATCACCTCACTCCCCTTAGGCCTCAGTTTCTCCATCTATAAATCTGGGATAGCAGTAATATTCTAATGAACACATTGTTATGATGACTGAATGACTTAGCATGGGTAAAGGGGTTAGAACAGAAAATGCTATATATACACCAGGCAGTATCACACCAGAGCTGAGATGTGGCCCTATCTTCATTCAGTGGTGTTCACCAGCCTGGAGAGTTGGGCAGAGAGGGCCTGTAAGGCCCCAGCTTGATGAGGTGGGGCCAGGCTGCATTACTTTCTCTCTTTGTTAAAGCCACTTGTGACCACTGAGTACTTGATACATGGCTGGTCCACACCAAGATATGCTGTATGTGGAAAATAGCCACTGGATTTCAAAGACATTGTAAAAACCGAGTGTAAGATAATCCATGTTTTGACATTGAGTGTATGTTAAAATGGTACTTTGGGACATATTGGGATGTATTGGCTTAGATGATACTGTCTTACTTACACTGACTTATTCTGTTGTTATCTGAGCTATGGAGCCCAGGCTGACCTCATGATTAATCATCATCATCTTATGTTCTTGTGGTGAATATGTCTGAAGCAACTTAAGAATCCAAAGTAATATTGTTTATGATCAAATAAATATTGAGCACCTACTATGTATGAGGCTTGCCATACAGGACGATAAATCATTCTAACTAGGTTATGCTGTACTTCTAAGAATTTATAAAGAACTGGGCTGGAGAGGGGCTGAAGAGGTTGCCCAGTGGTTAAGGTACTTGCTTGTGGGCTAGCTTCTTTGTGATTTAGGACTAAAAGAGGCGTGCTATTGCTCTAGGAACCATGTGCTTACATTTCAACATACAAAACAAGAAAGACTGGGGGCCTGGAGAGATGTGTCAGTAGTCAAAGCACTTGCTTGCAAAACCTGATGGCCCAGGTTCAATTCCCCAGTGCCCACGTAAAGCCAGATGTACAATGAGGGACATGCATCTGGAGTTTGTTTGCAGCAGCTGGAGGCCCTGGCATGCCCATTCTCTCTGTCTGCCTCTCCTCTCTCTATCCCTCTCTGCTTACAAATAAATAAAAATATTTTTAAAAAGAATTGGGTTGTGAGCCGGGCGTGGTGGCGCACGCCTTTAATCCCAGCACTCGGGAGGTAGAGGTAGGAGGATTGCCCTGAGTTCAAGGCCACCCTGAGACTACATAGTGAATTCCAGGTCAGCCTGGGCTAGAGCGAGACCCTGCCTTGAAAAATCAAAAAAAAAAAAAAAAGAATTGGGTTGTGCATAAAGTATTTGCCATGTAACTCTGTGTACACAACTTTGGATCCCCAGACCCCATGTCTGGAAGCTGTGGCAGGCTTCTAGAATTCCAGTGTTCCTATGGCAGGAAGGGAGGCAGAGACAGGGTCATTTCCCAGAAGCTCTCAGACACAGCCATGAGAGACCCTGCCTCAAGGATGGAAGGTGAACTGACCTGAAAATTGTCCTTTGATCTCCACACATGTGCTGTGGCATGTCTACATAACGCACACACACCCAAAGAAATAGTTTCCTAAAAGTTAAAATATTTTTGGACAAAAGTAGAAAAATTTTAATTAAAAAAGAAAAGGATAAAACAAAAAGTAAATAACAACAGCAACAAAATAAAGCCAGGTTTGGTGGTGGCACAAACCTTTAATCCGGGCACTCGGAAGGCAGAGGTAGGATCACCACGAGTTCAAAGCCACCCTGAGACTACAGAGTGAATTCCAGGTCAGCCTGGGCTGTGGGGGAAGCGACAGAGGGGGAGATATACACTAAATTCACAATAATCTGACTCCATAGAATCCTTTCCTCTGCACAGCAAGTTCCCTGAGGTAGCTGGGGGCATCATCTGGTAACAAGAGCCCCAAAGAGGGATGGGTGGAAGCTCACCTCTAGTACAAATGATTCTGACTCTGGATCCCCATCCCAGTAAGTAGTTACTGCCCACAATGAGCTGCTGATCAAAGTGACCTACATGGTCCCTAAAATAATACAAGCTTTCGTCACAGCTCTTGAATACTCACCTCGGGCAAAAGATAAGACCCTATTGCTGAAGATTCCACAGACTGCTATCACACAACCCGGAGAGACCCTGCTGAATCCAGAACGAATCCAGCTCGCAGAAGGCTAGCCAGACCAACAATATTCCGAGAAAACAGGGGACATCCTCAAGTTACACCGACAGATGGCTGGAGAATGCAGAACACACTGCTATATGGCACAGACAAGCAAGACAGGAAGTGCCCATCTGTACAATAGTGGCTCTCAGCCTAGGTGGGTAATCAACAGTTGGCTAATTGGCTGTGAGATCCGCTCAGTGGCAGTGAACCCTTGACTGGTACAAGGACCCAAGGCAACCTTGAATGGGGACCAAGAACCCCATCTCTGTGGAGAAGTCCTCACTAACCATTGGTCCTCAAAAAAGCTACACCCTTCAAATGCTCACCAACCTAGCAATATTTGTCTCAGCTGACCAATAATAATCTCACTCTCTGCTGGAGACTCTGTATTTCTCAGAAATCAATGAGTGGACAACCAAACTCCACCAAGTGGACTTGAGTTGATGGGGACAGCCAAGCAGGAGACAAACCACCACAAACTCACCATTTAGAGACCTAACAGAACCTCTAAGGAAGTGGGGTGACAGCAAGGAAGATATCCTAGGGAAGGATAATGGAGATAGACACCAAGGGTGCCCAAAATTGTCCAAAACACAAATTCAGAGACTCTTAAAAACCTAATAAGTATGCAAAATTTAAACTCACCCACCATGACTCGGGGAAATTTGCAGAAGAGGTGGTAGAAAGAATGTAAGAGCCATGGGGGTGGATATCTGATGCATAAAAGAGGATCTCATCCTGGTTTTCATGATTTTCTCTAATAACTTATGATATTGAGCATATTGTTTTGTTAATATATATATAATTTTATTCCAATAAAAATTTAAAGGAAAAAAGAATATAATGGTGGTTTGAATATAAAATGTCTCCTATAGCCTTATGTGTTTGAATACTTAATCCCTAGATGGTGGTGCTGTTTGGGAAGGTATGGAGCCTATAAAAAGTGGAGCCTAAAAAGTGTGTCACTGGGGGTGGCCTTGAGGTGTTGGAGCCCAGCCCACTTGCCACACTAGGGTCATTCTCTCTACTTTCTCCCTGCTGATGTGAAGCCCGACTATGCTTTCCTCACCATGATGAAAGTTCTCCTCAAATCTATAAGTCAGAAATAAACCTTGTTTCTTCCATAAACTCCTTCTTCTGGTCAGGTTTTGTCTAAGCAATGAGAAGGTAACTGCTACAACTGAAGTCTGGCACGACATCATAGGGCATTCTGTTTCTTCTTAGATCTTTCCAGAAGAAAGGTTCTAGAAATGGTAGGAGCACAGGTTTTGAAATTCCAGCTCTTTCTTCGTCATGCTCTCTTGGGTAAAGTCACCAAACCTCCATGAGATTTAACAATCTTCTCTATAAACTGGATAAAATCTATTTTACAAGGCTGTTGGAAAGATAAAATGAGTTAATTTGACTAAAGCACTTACACTAGTATCCAGCATCTAGTAAATCCCTAATAAGCATTACCCAAATAGTATTGTGTCTGAATTATATGTGAATTCCTCCCAAACAGGAACCCTTTTATCTGAACCTCTGCTAACATGTACAAACTGACAAACTGCTTGAGACTTTTCTCCTGGGGGCTTGGCAGGATTTATTAGCAGATGCAGGCGATGTCTTGCTTACAACTTCTACGCCTGCTCTAAATTTAGTTCTAAGTAAAGATAGTTGTACAGGAGGAGGTTTGAGTGATCTGTGGCACAAATCCATTGGGTTTTTGATTTTGCTCAAAAGCTGTAACTCAGTTGGGAAGCATCTGCAGAAGACCACTGTCAGGCATGTTTTGCAGAAGTTTGCAACACCTTTTAGATCATGTGTCTCCATATGTTGACTAACATTTTGTGATTAGCGGTATCCTTACCAGTGTTAAAATTTTGATATTTTTTTTGAATGTGAGCATGTTTAATTCCTAACTCATAACATATAGTAAATGGGATTATGAGAAGCGATCTCTCTCAATCATGGTAAATAGACTAGCCATAATCCCACAGTCCCAGGGTTGAATAAAACTATTTAGGGCTTAGGCATCATAGTTTTACCTTACATTTGTATATTTTGCCTAATTGTTTTCTTTAAAAATATACATTTACTTATTTATTTGCAAGCAAAGAGAGACAGAGAGAGGATGGGTGCACTAGGGCCTCCAGCCACTGCAAACCAACTCCAGATGCATGCGCCACTTTGTACATCTGGCTTTCTGTGGGTACTGGCAATCAAACTCCGGTCATTAGGTTTTGCAGACAAGTGTCTTAACTGCTGAGCCATCTCTCCAGTCCTATTTTGCTTAATTCTTACAAGCACTCAGCCAGTTAAACAGGCAGTGGAATATCATGAGTTCCATTTTACAGATGAAGAAATTAGAAGCAAGAGTGTTCACTGACTTGCCCGGGGGTTACTAAGCAGTAGGAGGCGCAGATATGCGCCTGTTACCTGCTGCTCACTGGACGCCTTGTCTACTTTACTGGCAGAAGCTAATGATATGATTTCTGTTTTACGTCCTCCATGCTCATTTATTTATTTATTTATTTATTTATTTATTTATTTATTTATTTATTTATTTATTTATTTATTTTGCTTTTTCGAGGTAGGGTCTCGCTCTAGTCCAGGCTGATCTGGAATTCACTCTGTAGTCTCAGGGTGGCCTTGAACTCATGGCAATCCTCCTACCTCTGCCTCCTGAGTGCTGGGATTAAAGGCATGCGCCACCACGCCCGGCTCATTTATTTATTTTTTTAAAAATTTATTTATTTGCAAGCAGAGAGAGATGGGGAGAGAGAGAGAGAGAGAGAGAGAGATTGGAGAAGAGGCATGCCAGTACCTCTAGCCACTGCAAATGAACTCCAGATGCATGTGCTACTTTGTGCATCTGGCTTTACATGGGCTCTGGGGAACTGAACTCGGGTCATTAGGTTTTGCAGGCCAGCATCCTAATCGCTGAGCCATCTCTCCAGCCCCATGTCTTTCTTTCTTTCAGTGCTAGGAATTGAACCCAAGGTCTCCTGCAGGGCAGCAAGCTCTCCCCCACTGAGCAGCAACCACGACCCTTCCTCTAGTTTTACAGCCCAACTCTGGGGAGGACGTGCCAGTACTTGCCTATGGTGGTCTGTGAGGAGCCTTCAGCAAGGTCTGCGCTCAGTCTCACCTTATGAGCGCTGCAATCCCACCTTCTGGAAAGTGAAGGTGAAACACGAGGTGAAAGTTTTTAAATAAACAGTGTTTCACTGACAGTTCTAGAGCCAAGAAACTTTGGAATTGAAAGTCGAGCAAGAATCATTGCTGAAGTAACTGGAATAATAGAGGAAAGTCTTCCAGTAAACACAGAACCTCTTTTCGTTCCTCACTCCAAGCTAAGCATTCTTAGAAAAGTCTGCATAAGGGGATTCTGGGAGATTGCTCAGTGGTAAGCTCTAGACTGCTCTAGCCCCAGTCTGATTCTCCAGAACCTATGTAAAACCAGATGCACAGATTGGCGCATGCATATGGAGTTTGTTTGCAGTGGCAAGAGGATCTGGCACACCCATTCTCCCACATGTTGAAAATAATACCCTCTGCATGAGGTAGAACAGAAGGTAGTTTGTAGAAAGGACCTTGAGCAGAAGCAATCATGGTTTACAGCACTCGTGCTCATTGGAAGAAAGCTGCCACATCAGGATACTTCTTCCATGAGGAGAAGGGAGGGAGCAGGGATCTGAAGGAGGAGATTTATTGAGAATCTAGAGGTTCTGGGGAGTGACTCTGGTATGAAGTGGAAACTGCTTATTTTTTAAAGGAGTCAGTGTGAGAGGGTAGATTCAGAATGCTGAAAGTTTCTGTGCAATTTGTACGTAAACTCTGATCTTCCCAGGGTAAGTTGGCGATGACAGACATGGAACCATCAGTGTTGGACATAGAAGGGGGCTGGAGAGATTGCTCAGCGGTTAAGGCACTTGCCTGCAAAGTCTAGTGACCTGGGTTTGATTCCCCAGTACCCACCTAGAGCCAGATGCACAAAGTGGGACAGGCATCCAGAGTTCCTTTGCAGTGGCTGGAGGCCCTGGCATGCCCATTTTCTCTATCTCTCTTCTTTCTATCCTTCTCTTTGCTTGCAAATAAATAAAAAAATTAAAGAAATTGGTAGAGACAGAAAATGTAAAATTAGACGTTTTTATATTTCCAGGGTCTAAAGTCCATTTCACTGAGTGTGAACAAGAACAAACTTTACTGATTTCTCATAGGTAAAGAGCAACCTCAGTGTCAGCTGAAGCCAGGGGCTCAGAGGAGCAGGGCTTGCCCTCTTTCCTAACCATCAACTCTCCTTCCCTCTGTTTTATCTCCTCCCCTGCCTGCCACAGATGGGTCTCCTTCATCTAGTCAGAGAAGTGTCTGCTGGCCTTGACAGGCTGAACTTCATTTTAGTGGCATCTTTGAATCTTCAACCAGATTCCAGCACAAAGAATCTATATTCTTCTAGTTCCTACCTATACATCCCCAGGGAAGGATAGTGAATGGCCAAGTCATCCTGGGCTCGAGCTCTAGGGCCATGGGGTGCCAAGATTGGGCTCATTCAGGTCACCATACCTGTGGCCATGGCTGATGGCATGTATTATCAGAAAAGCTGCGCTGATGTCTGTGGTCATACCACCCCGAACGTGGCTGATGTCATCAGATGGTGACAGCTAAGCAGGATTGGATGGGAGAAAAGTGGGAGCAGGACTATAGGCTCCCCAGTCAGACCTGTGCAGTCAGTTACAAGTTCTCCAAGTTACGTTTCCTATTGCCACTGCCACAAATGGCCATGAACTTGGTAACTTGAGAAAAACTTGACATGAGTTTGTTTGTTTCTGTTCTGGAGATCAGAAGTCCAGAGTAGTTTCACTGGGCAAAAGTCAAGGTGCTGTCAGGGCTGGTTTCTTCTTTAGGGGAAGAATCTACTTCCTTGCTTTTCTTGGCCTCTAGTGACTAAATATAGTCCCTGGTTTGTGGCCCTGTCTTTCAAGTGTATCACACTGCCTAGCATGTAGGAGGCCCTGGGTTTTACACACACACACACACACACACACACACACACACACACACGCAAAACTTAAATGTGTTACACCATTCTCCTCTCCTGTCATAACACCATGTTCTTCTCTTACTCGCCCCTCCTTTGCCCTTCCTGTATGTACACATGCATGTTCACATGTGTGCATGTGTGCCCACACATGTCACCAGAGAGGTAGGAGGACAACTTCAGATCCTGCCCACCTTTTTTGAAACAGGGTCTCTCACTGGTTTGGAACTTGGCAATTAGGCTAGACTGGCTGGCCAGCGAGCGCCAAGGATCCGCTCGTATCTGCCTCTCCGGTGTGGGGATCACAAGTGCGTGGCGCCGGGTTACTTTACATGGTTCTGGAGATCAAACTCAGGTCATTGTGGTGATGAAACAAGCTCTTTACCTACCAGACTATCTCTTCAGCCCTCCTGTTCTCTTTCTGTAAGAACTTTTCCAGAATTGCCCACTCCGTGCATGAGAACTGGCTGCAAGGTGCCTAAGACCGAAGAAAGAGACACATTTGGATTGAGTGAAATGTTTTGGAAAATTAATGACAGAAGTGTGGTCCTGAGTGGCAGCAAGACCAGTCAGAAGGAAGGGGCTTATACGATGGTCAGGATAAAATTGCATCCATGCTGAATGTACTCGGTTTATTTCAAGCTAGTATCAAAGGTGTCGGGAACATTCCACTGGGTCTGGCTGTAAAGTTCCACATGCCACTCAAATGGCTTTTATTATTTATGGTATGCTGAGAAAGAGACCAAGGTTACTCAGGAACAATCATGGTGGTCTCAACTCAACATGGCAGCCATCAGGTCAAGCTAAATGCTTACATCCTATCCCTCTGAGCTAGTTCTTAGAAACACACACACTCCCCGCTTGTGGTATGATGAAGTCCGAGAGGGAGTTTAGAGCTGTAAGGCTGTCTGGTTTGTAAACAGTTTACAGCAGCAGTACAAAGACATGCATAGAAAAAGACAGAACAGTTATACAAATGAAAATAATATTTTCCCACCCAAGGATCCAGAAATCAAATCAACAGTATCATATGTCTCCTGTAAAAGTGGCAGGATCAGACACGGTGTGAACTCAGGTTTTCATTTTGTTAGAAGAGTAGAAATATAAGCACTTGCATCAGGGATATTGACAGAAATTCAGCTTTCATGAAAATCATTCGTCCTAATTGGGACATCGATACCCATGTCTGCAAAGCTCAGGGAGCATGTTAGAAGAGGGGACAGAGAGAATGTACGAGGAGGGTGGTGGAGGGCTGTGGACTGCCTTCTCTTGGGCAAGCCTTGGCCATTACACGCATGAACTTAAAGCAGCCTGAGCCTGTCAACATTTCCTCATGGATGTGGAAGAGCTCATGAGAGCCTCCTCCTCCCCAGGAGTTAAGGGAGGTGGCTGGGAAGGGAGGGTCATGGTCTTCAGTGGTGTAGCCCCTGGTAAGTTACACACCCTCTTGTAAATAACACCCTCCCCCACGCTCATTCAAGCAGTCCTAATCTAACTCAGTACGCCACGAAAAAGGCACAAAATAGAAAGGGATCATGTGAGCGGAAGTTTAGTGGAGGGGAAGGGGGATAAGAGGAGGTGAATATGATAAAAATACATAATATAAATGCATAAAATTATAAAAACAAATATTTTAAAACCTAAACATAAATATTTAAATCATAAGAGAGGGTAATGGGTGAATATAATAAAAATACATAAAATTACTTAAATTAAAAAAAAATAAACTACAGATAAATATTTAAAACAAAACAAAACAAAAAAAAAACATGAGTTCCAGAGAATACAGAAGACCCCAACTAGAGTTGAAAAATAAATGCTTGGTAGGGACATTTAGAGGCAAATTTGTACCATTCAGCAAGATAATCTTGGTAGTATGGCCTCTGTTAGGCACCATGGCCTGTCACATGTGTTGGTGAACAGAATGAGGGCCTCTGTCAGCTACTTGTTGCTTTGTCAAAACAACGACAACTTGACAAAAGCAATTTAAGAAGGGAGTGTTTATTTTGGCTCACAGCTTTAAAATTTTTATTTATTTATTTGCACGTGTGTGTGTGTGTGTGTGTGTGTGTGTGTGTGTGTGTGTGTGTGTGTGTGAGGGGCGGTGGTACGGGCTCACCAGAGCCTCTAGCTACAAATGAACACCAGATACTTGTCCCATTTTGGGGGGCCAGCTTCCATGGGTGACTTGGGAATTGAACCAGGGCTGCAGGCTTTGCAAACAAGTGCCGTTGACTGCTGTTACCTCACAGTTTTTTTTTTTTAAACAAGCTTCTGGCAAATTTTATTAAAGAAAAATTTTATGTGGTTTACTTTTCACCAGTCTGCTCTGGCATGCTTCTAATAATGTCAGAATCACCTAGAAAATAAAAACAGTAGTTGAACACTTCATTTACTGGCAAACGGCAATCACATTTCCCTGAAGTGACCATAGTTCTTCAGACAAGAGAGCAGATTAGCACTGATCATCTGCCATTTCCCAAAGTCAGTAAGATATGACCTGGAATCTCACCCATCATATATGATCACAGCCAGACTGGATTTATCACCAGCATTTATAAAACCAGACCTAGAGACAGAAAAGCCCTGGGGCTGGGGAAACGTGCGTGGTCTTAATATAGCGAATGGCTAGCCTGTCCAGATTATTACAAAATCAGAACAGCGAGAATATTCACAATACCTCACAGTTTTGAGACCCCATCCTGGCAGAGAAGATGTGGTAGTGACTGGGCTCTAGCTGTGGCAGCGGGGTGTGAGGCAGTGGGAGCTGGTCACATGCCTGCAGTCAGGGAGCAGGGAGAGATGGCCACGGATGCTAGCTTACCTTCTCCTTTTTCTTCACGGTGAGACCCAGGTTTATGGGAGGGTGCCATCCACATTCAGGGTGGGTCATCCCTCCTCAGTTAAACCTTTCTAAAATGACCTCACAGCTATGCCCAGGTGTGTCTCCCAGGTAATTCTAAATCCTGTCTAGATTGACCACAGGCGTTTAAATTATTTCTCTTTTTGTTTTCCTTTTTGGTGTCAGGGATCGCACCCAGGGCCTGTGTATGCTAGGCAAGTGCTCTCCACTGAGCTCCATCCTTGTCCTCCATGAGTGATATTTACTTACTTATTTACTTTTGGTTTTTCGAGGTAGGTTCTTGCTCTAGCTCAGGCTGACCTGGGATTCACTATATGGTCTCTGGGTGGCCTTGATCTCAAGGCAATCCTCCTACTTCTGCCTCCTGAGTGTTGGGATGAAAGGCGTGCACCACCAAGCCCAGCTTGATTTGTAAAATTGACCATAAAATGACATGACAGACGAGGAGGTCTGCAAGCAGTTTTTCAAGCCCACACAGGACTGCAAATCTAGAGTCCCACAGGGTCCATGAAGTCCAGGATAGCTTGGCTCAAGATTCCTCATACTATGGTAAGAAACAGTCAACTCACTGCAGGCAATAAGCCACTTGAGCCCCACTGAGCTGTCCACTCCATGGACTTAATGCAGCGCTTGCTGTCTTTGTGTGTGCCAGCTGGGGCAGGCTGGCACCTGATGAGCAGCTGGGACACGGATGGTCTCTGGCAGGGGTGGAAGCTCCAGGGACCCCTCAAGTGCAGTAGGCTGGCTGCATGCGCACTGAATTGTATTGGTGCTTCCTCAAGGAGTACACTTCATCCAGGCAAGCTGGGTTTGCCTTATAGGCCTGTATCTTTCTGCATCATTCTTTCTCACCACTAACCTGTGCCTGAGGGTTGTGTGGCAGGTGAAAGTGTCACAAAGTGTCCTATGTTCAGGTCTAGTCTTGTGCACCGGTCACTGTTAATGTGCTGTAGATACTAGATGCCACACTTCACTTCTCAAGAACTGAGTATCAATCTAGGAGAGGCTTGTAGAAGGCCAGTCCTGCTCTCTACATGGGCATGTCATATTTATGAGCCTCACACTTGACAAAGGGCCAGTGAGGCAATTTACCAGCCATGGGCAAAGACCAACTTGGGTCTCAGACACCACCAAGTGGAGATATATATATATATATATATATATATATATATATATATAATTTGTAAGCAGAGAGGGGGAGAGAGAGAGAGAGAGAAAGAGAATATAAGCATGCTAGGACCTCTTACCACTGCAAACAAACTCCAAGTTCGTGTTTCCCTTTGTGCATATGGCTTTATGTGAGTACTGGGGATTTAAACCCCAGGCCAGCAGGCTTTATAAGCAGATGACTTTAACCTCTGAGCCATCTCCCCAGCACCTAAGCCCCCTATATTTGTTTTTAAAAATATTTTGTTTATTTTCATGGAGAGAGAGAGAGAGAAAGAGAGAGAGCGAGAGAGAGAGAGATGCTAGGGTCTCTTGCCACTGCAAATGAACTCCAAATTCATGTGCCACTTTGGGCATCTGGCTCTACAAGGGTACTGGGGAATCACACCAGGGCTATGGAGCCTTGCAAGTGAGCACCTTGAACCGCTTAGCCATCCCCCAGCCCTAACTTCTAAACTTGTAAAGCCAATCTTGGCCCTTTAGCTCTGTTCTGTTTTCCTTCAGCACTGGGGCCAGATCCACACCGAAGTAAAAACATTTGTCTCTATATTTCCAGGGGTGATCTCAATGTGAGTGGGCCCATGATATACTTTGGATTTTTCTAAATAATGCCAATATAGGTATTCACCTGCTTAATCCTCCTACTTACACCAACAGTCCCCGAATACAATTCCAAAACTCCACCAACTATATGATTATTAAAAGTAGGCAAGATTCTATCAACTACCCATCTACCTACCTATATATTTATGCTCACAATCCTTTTGTCTTTGGTTATGTCCTCCTCAGAATGTAAAAGTCAAGTTATTTGTTTTTATTTTATTTTTTTGTGTGCTGGGGATTGAACCCGGAGCCTTGCCTTTGCTAAGCAAGTAGTCAGTCTTTCATTGAACTATACATTAAATCCCTCAAATTAAAAAAAATATTTTATATTTTATTTATTCATTTTCAAGTGGATCCACAGAGAGAGAATTCACTACGTAGCCTCAGGCTGGACTTGAACTCACAGCAATTCTCCAGCTTGTTTTCACTTTTTAGGGTTTGTTTTTTGGTTTATATTTAATTTTGTTTTATAATTATGAAACTTATTTATATAGTTCTAAAATAAAGTTTGAAAAATAAGAGAACAAAGAGGGCTGGAGAGATGGCTCAGCAGTTAAGACGCTTGCCTGCAAAGCCTAAGGATCCAAGTTTGATTCCCCAGTACCCATGTAAAGGCAGATGCACAAAGTGGTTCATGTATCTGGAGTTCATTTGCAGTGGCTAGAGGCCCTGGTGTGCCCATTCTCTCTCTCTCTCTCTCTCTCTCTCTCTCTCTCTCTCTCTCTCTCTCTCTCTCTTCTCTCTCTCTCTCTGTTTGCAAGTAAATAATTTTTTTGAAAATTGAAAGAGTATGTCTTATCCCCTTCCTCTTCACAAATTGTCTACTACTTTTTAATGGTTTAATCTCCCATTACTATAGTTTTGCTATTATTTTCTTTAGGTTTTGTGAGATAAGGTCTCACTGATATTCCAGACCAGAAGGAATGAGGTATTTTTTTTCCCTTAGGCTTACTCAGGGTATAAGACATGATAAAGGTCCAGAGTCCAGCAGCAATGTCCTGGCCTGGCCTGTAACTTACACTGTAGCCCATGCTGGCCTTGAACATGTCATCTGCCTCATCCTCCCAAGTGCTGGGATTACAGGGGCACACTTGCTCCCACCTATTATTATTGTTGTTGTTAACTTTGTTTGAGATAGGGTCTTTAGCCTAAGCTGGCTTCAAATTGATACATCACAATGGATAGTCACCATCATGCCTGGTTTATTTATGATCCATCCATCATCCTGTCACATCTTTCACATGGCTCATCCTGAGGAGACATGAGGCACCACCTGCTCAGATGCACTCAGCACCCTTCTCTCCAGGACCCATCTGCTGAGGGTAATTCCCGCCTCTAAATGATGGCACCGAATTACCCCTAGATCTTAAAAACTGAGTTTGGTTCTAGGAAAAAGTAATTATTTTCTTCAAGGTTGATTCCATGAATGTTTTCAAAACATGAAAATAATTCGGCATTGTTCAGATTGGATAGTTTTCCCCTTGAGGCTGAAAGGTAAATAAATATACGCAACACAAATATTCAATGGAAGAGGTCTTTCAATACCACAGCACAAACGCTAGCTTTCCCCCCTGCTTTTGACAAACTTGTCATTTCTGGCACTTCCTTGCCTGCAATATTCTAATTTGTGCCTGTGACACTGAGACTGTTAGATGCCAAGTTCATTTCTTGGACTGAAACCTGCTGAGGTTTAAGGCTGATTTGGAGTATCCTGGGAGAAGGGAATGGATAAATAAGTTATAACAGTTTACGTTAATGCCCACCAACCTTCAGTTCTGAATTCTAAAATATGGCTCATTCTGCATGTTTTCTGTAAGGAAAAGAGATGGTCAGTCTCAATTGTCAATTTGATTGGTTCTAGAATCACTTAGGAGACAAGTCTTTGGATTCGTTTGTAAGGGAGTATTTAGATTGGGAGCAGCACCACTCCAGGGTCTGGCATTTTGGACTGAATAAAAGGAGAAATTGAGCTGAGCACAAGCATTCATCTCTCTCTGCTTTCTGACTGCAGATCCAATGTGACCAGCTGCCTCTAGCTCCTGCCACCACGCCTTCCCTGCCATGATGGACTGTATCCTGATGCACTGCATTCTTTTGAACTGTATGTTAACAGAAACCTTTCCTCCCTTAAGCTGCTTCTATCAGGTATTGTGTCAAGGTAACAAAGACATTAACTAATACAGAAAGCATGTTTGAATAAAGAAAGTTCAGCTGACCAGAAAGCATTTAATATTTTTTTTTATTTATTTGACAGAAAGAGAGAGAGAGAAAGAGAGAGAGAATATGTATGCATCAGGGCCTCCTGACACTGCAAACAAACTTCAGATGTATGCTCCACTTTGTGCATCTGGCTTTATGGTGGTGCCGAGGAATCAAACCCAGGCTGTCAGGCTTTACAAACAAGCATTTTAAACCACTGGTCCATCTCTCCAGCTCCCAGAAAGCATTTTAGATGGGCAGATTCTTAACTGTACAGTCTTCTAGACCATTCATTGTTTCTTTCCATTTTACACTACCCAATTAATTTTGAATTTTAAGCTCTGCAGTTCTAGGTCACACAATATAAGATCTTGCTTCTTGAACTACATGGTTTAGGGAATAGCAGTATCAGCCCACTTGGGAAATTGTTAGAAAGGTACACTCTCTTTACAGCCTGACCTCACACCCACTGAGTCAAGATCTACCTTTTTACAAGATTCCTGAGTGATATGTATGCATAGTAAAGTTGGGAAACATTGCTCAAGACCCCTGTCAGAAGGTCCTGGCTTCAGGCTACAGCTATTAGGGAGGCGATCTAAAGAACAGAAAAGGAACAGAGAGCCTTCAAGGCTCTGCTTGCACGGGTTGGAGATGCAGGTGGGGGCAGAGACAGTTCACCTAAAGAAGCCCCAACAAAGGCTTGGATCCCCGAGTGGGTTTTGTGATCATGGTCTTCAAAATATCTTGCTTGCTTGCTTCCTAAAGGGAATCTGAGAAACTGTTTCTTCTTGTACCTTTAAAGGTCATATCTAAAATGTTTCATCAAAACTCCAAATGATGGTAAGCTTTATCAATTCTGTCATATTATAAGTACTGGCATTTAAAAATAAGATTGTTACATCATTATTTAAGTATATCCAAGGGGATTTAAAAATCATAATGCACCTATCATCCACTCAAAAATACATGAACAAGCTTATCTTTACAAGAACTTTCAAATCACTCTTTTGTCTCCTATCTTGTTTTTTTTTCTTTTTTTTTTTCTTGTTTTTATATTACACTAATTTCTATGTATTTTAGCATATTTTAGGCTGGAGAGTCTCTTATTGATCAATATATAATATTATTCTGTTTTTTAAAAAATTCTTTTTGAAACAGTCTGTTAAGCTTAGAAAACTCATTTGAATGTATAATTAATACAATGTTAATACCTAATTGATCTAAATGATATAAAATACTTCTTATTTTTCTTCTTTTGAAACAGAATCTCACCATGTAGTCTGGAACTGGCCCTAAATTCATCCTCCCAAATTCTGGGATTAAAGGCATATGTCACCATGCCTGGCTCATAAATTTTTATATCCTCTAAAAAATGAAGTGCTTACTGGAATAAGCTAGTATTCAAATCTATTCCTAGTTTTCATTTTTATAGAGAGAAGCATGGAGACCTTGTTGATTCATTCTCCAGATGGCTCCCAATCATCTTCTATGTTCCAGCAACTTCTCTAGCACTTGGGATACATTAGTAGAGATCAGACTCTGCCTTTCTGGAGCTTACAATCTAATGTGGAAGGATGATAGGCAACAACTAACAAACAACGTAAATGCTGTGGAAAAAGACAGAGCCAGGTGAGAGTTTAGAACAGGTTGTGTGGTTGGGGGTCTGAGAATATAGCCCAGGGGTGAAATGCTTGCACAAGAGCCTGAGTTAAAAATCCTAGCACTGCGGGGAGGGGGGGGCGATAATGGGTTGTGATTTTTATAAGGTCGCAATGGGCCTCATTGAGAAGGTGACTTCTGGCCAAAGGAACTAAGGTATCAGCAATGTAGAATTCTAGGGGGTTATGTACCCGGAAGACAGCAAAGCCTGTGCACACTTTCTAGGATCCACAGAGGAGGTCAGGAAGGTTGGACCAGGGTGACCCATGAAAACAATAATGGCAGTAGAGAGGGCATAGTCATTGGTGGCAGGGCCAATCTTATAAAA
>PVHP010028005.1:0-23487 GCA_004024765.1 Zapus hudsonius
ACACACACACACACCTCACACACATGATTAAAAACTCTGCGGAACAAACAGTGACCGGAGAAGATACATCCCGAGTCTCAACAAAAGCTCGTCTATTCACAGGGATGGGGGCTTCCTCGAAAGAGCCATGGTGGTTTTGAGACAAATGTCCGCCAGGATCTGAGATTTGTGCAGCATGAGTTCTTACGCTGGTCACAGCTTCCCAGAATGCCCCACCGGAGCCCCAGGACCACTCTGCCACTGAACTGAGGTGCTAATCTGATTGGGGACTTAAACTCTGAGCACTGATTAAGTTCCTGGAGGGACCTGATACGGCCCCGAAAACCACATCTTCTCCCTCCATCTTTCCCGCAGCTAGACATGCCAAGTAACCAGAATGAACACGCAACCCGACAGACACCAAAGTACTTGCTCAGCCATCGCTAAAATACTTGCTACCGCCCTTCGGAAGTGCACGGACACCAGTGGGCTCTCTGCAGAGCTGACATTTCCATGAACAAGACCCTGGCTTCGTTCGGTGTCACCTGACTCCGTCTTTATCTTGGGAAATGGAGGGGCTCTCACTGCACCCCGCATGCACGTGTGTGCACAGGAGAAGAGCACCAAGGCCAGACAGACACCATGTCTGACCTGATTCTCCAGGAACCATACAGGTCACTGTGCTAAGTGAAGACAGATTATGGCTGTCTATGGCCAGCAATTCTCCTCCCTTCAAGCCTCCAGCCGATCAAATTCTTTAACAGGGGAGCTGAGCAGCGGAAGCCACCCTGCATTTCAACGTGCCTCCCCGGTGTTGCAAGCTTGGAAGCCTCGTCTAGCCACAACCCATCCCTCACTGACGGCACTTCACCTTTAACTGCTCGCAGCATTTTCGTCTCTCTTAGATATCTTATTCCCGTGAACTTTCAGCTCAGATAATACAGATATGTCCTGAATAATAATATAGATACGTTCTGACCTCCTGACCCTTCATCTAGACAGCAGAGAATTAAGAAATTAGAGTTATTAGGAGGATTAGATGAGGTAATGCATTTAAAAGTCTAGGTACATAGGAAACATACAATAAATTTTGACCAATACGGCTTTGTAATTTTTACTGTAATGAAACTAACGCAAGCCCATGCTGAATTCGCAAACAGCAAGACCTCATTGACTGACACGTGAGCCTCCTCCCACTCGGAGCTCCTGACGCTGTGGAATTATTGTATTGTTACTTCAGTTTGCTAACATGTGCAAAGTGAGGTCATGGATGACAAACCTGGCCATCAGTTCTCTCTGTGGTTGGTGGAGGCAAGGCTGGGTCCTGCCGCACCGGGTCTGCTACAGTGCAGGACGCATGGGTGTGCGTACACACCCGTAAGAGAAACGAGAAAGGCTGCGCTGGCTTTTAGTTCTCTTTGCCTTTGTATTTGGGAGGACAGCAAGTTGAGTGCTGATTGGTGAGGAAAGGGACATGAAGGATGTGGCTAAACCAATGGGGAAGGGCCTGGCATCTGTAGGGTGCGTTTCCATGTGCTCAGGAGTCCGGAGAGAGCTGGGTGAGCCGGGAGTCCAGCTAGGCTTGGACAGATCTGATACTGTGGCAGACAGAGAGAATAAGGCAAGCACATTTTGTGGTTATGTGATAAGGGGAGATTAATTAGTGAGCAGATTAACCTCTCTCTGGGTCAGAATGTCTTAAATTGTGGTGCAGTCTGGATGGGCATGGGGACATGTACAGACAGACATACAGAGGTCTAAGGAATAACAATTTACAACCCCTCCCAGCACCAGCAAAGTGAGTCCAGAGGAGCTCAGATGACTTTGTTAATGTTACTTAATGGGAGAGCTGTACTGAAGCCAAGGGAAAAAGAGAAACCCATCCCCAGATACGGTAATTTAAAGCTCCTTCCTCTCTCTTCCTTCCTTCCTTCCTTCTCCCTTCCTCCCTCCCTTCCTGCCTGCCTCCCTCCCTCCCTTCCTTTCTTCTTTCCTTCCTTCCTTCTTTCTTTCCTTCCTTCCTTCCTTCCTTCCTTCCCTTCCTTCTTGTCATGTATTTGGACAAAGCAATGAGAATGTAACTGATACAGAAGAAGGACTCTTGAAGATGTCATTACAGCAGACACATGAAGGAGATGAGAGAAAAGTTCCACGGCTATCTGAGGCACATGACAGACAGACAGACAGACAGACAGACAGACAGACAGACAGACAGACAGACAGACAGACGGGGGGGGGGAGCAAGAACAAAGGCTTCGGAGTCATGAGCACACAGTGCATCTGTATGACACCAACTTTTATCAGCCTTTTATATTTGAATGATTTTAGAGTTATAGGAAAGTTACAAAAAGCAGTAGCGAGAGTTCCCACACACTTTTAACCCAAGTGTGTGTAACAATAATGTTCACATCTTACAAGATTCGGGTACATTTGTCCAAACTAAGAAGTTAACATTGTGAACCAAAACTTTGAAGCTAAGAAAATTGGGGCCATCGGCAGTCAATTACTTTGGCCATAGTTACAGCAGCAAGCTCGTATGAACAACTCAGGGGCCTATCAACTCCGTTTTCCACTAAAAGCTCAGTGATGGACACATTTCCAAATGTCACTTTTGAAGTCCCCGTTCCTAGTCCCTTCTCCACTTTAAGCTTATTTTTAAATAATCGCCTTTACTTTGAAGAATCAGGTCAAATTTCTTTCTCGTAATTTTCAAAGTCAACATCTGCCAGTGACCACCCCACTCTCAGCACCCACCACGGGAGAGGCCCATGGACTGGTTTGCCTGCCCGTCTTTAACTGGTCCAGTGGTACAGGAAGCAGTGAAAGTCTGTGTGGTTTAACAGATACCTCTGGCTTCCACTTTGCCAAGCTCAGTTCTTCCTGATTTGAGATAAACAGACTTTGCTATGATACCACAAACTTCCCGGCACAGAATTATTCTCTTGCCTAACAAATGTTTATTAAACAACTCTGACAAATCAGGGATGGCCAGGGGCTTTGTTAGGCTCTGTGGAAGGAGCCTGGCAGAGAACACAGAAATTCCAGGCAACGATGCCCACCTAAGGAGGAATGTGTAGGGAGGAGCTCGTAGGGCAGAGCTTTGGAGCCGGGCAACTTGGAATTAAAAACACGAATGAACCAACCATCGCTGCCAGAGGGGACATGTTCAAAGTCTCAGAGGCGTGAGCCTACAGGGCCACGTATGTCTGGGGCCTCCACAGCAGAGTGTCTGTTGGGAGTGCCAGGAACTGGGGAGAAAGCGGACTTAGCCACCGTCTGGTCCTAGCTCCTTCCCCGGCAAGGCCACCCCAGGAGCTGGCTAGAGGAGCAGGTGCAGGCCCCAGATGTGCCAGTCCAGGTCTCCGGAAACTGCTGTGCTGAGCGGTCCCACAGCACTGACGCCTTACAGGCCCAAGAAGCACAGGTGGACAAAACCAAGTCAACTTGGCCTACAAAACCCCACAGGCTCATCTGAAAAACAATCCGTAAACCCTAGAATCTTTGCTTCCATAGCTGGCGGGGGCCTGGTCCTTAACTCTAACCCTGAGTGGGAGGAATCTGCAATCGCTGAATGACATAAAGCAAAACAGGCAACTTCCAACAAGGAACCATAAAAGCCAAGCCCCGCTGTGTCTGTCACCAAGGTCACATTTATTTTCGTGAAGGGGACAGCCTTCTGTCTAGGTGTGGGCACACTTAATTTTAGCAGCTTCCAGGTCTCTGGCCACAGCAGATAGGGACTTTCGTGTGGGGAGATTACCTCAGAGCTGAGCAGTTTTGAGCCAATTGAAACTCCACGAAAAACTCATCAATCATCGCTAATTAAACACACCCTTCTGCAGAAGGAAGCAAGGCCCTGGCTCTCTCTGAAAGTTGCAAACAAGCCCTGGAACACAGGCTGCTCCAGAGAGCTGGTGTTGGTAAGCCTGCAACGTCAGGGCCACTTCGCGGGCTAAGAAAGCAGGGACAGTGCCGGGATCCTGCCAAGGGGCCACCCTCCCTCCCCAGCCACAGTCAGGATGCCCAGGTCCTCTCCCCTCCCCACCTTCTCCTCCTCTCTGGTCCCACTGCAGGCCAGAGGGCTGGAAGTCAACACACAGCACAGAGGAGCCCAGGCCTGGGAACTGGGGTGCTCGGAGATCTGGAGGGAACCAGTGTGACCATGCGCTTGGCGGGGATGAGGGGAACAGAGGGGGGCGAGGGCAGGTCTGGGGTGACCTCTGAGTGTGTCAGGGGGCCTCGGCGGACATTAATAGACAGGGTGACAGAAGCAGGGGCACTTCTGGAAAGCCCCCAGAGGACAGGGTGTTAGAGGTTGAGTAGCTGTTGTTCCTCATGGCAAAACATGCCCTTCTGTCCCCCGTCACAGGCACTGCACAGACTGGCAAATGAGGCCGCCACGAGCCATCTGGCATCTTTCAGCTGAAGGACACTGAGTGTGAAGATGCGAGCCGTGGGGAGCAAGCAGGGCCTCGCAGAGAACTGCAGCTTTGGTTCAGGAGGGCGACGTCTCCCTCACCTACTAGGATCACCTTCGTTTCACAAAGAATTTTAAATTTTTAAAAAGTAAAAATAGAGGGACATAATCATAGGAAGGAAACCCAGGCTTCTAGAAAACACCACATTTCCCTTTTATTTTTCACATTTTGGATCAGAGCCCATTAAAATATTCCTTAAAAGACTGGGTGCCCATCTACACATAAATGTGGGAGCATCCGTATTTAGGGCGCACTGGGCCTGCCCTCTGCTTCAGCACACAGGTGAGGGAGGCTCACTCTTTCCAGGGTGAGGATTCCCAGGGGTACGCTGAACCCCCGCATCTGAAGAGCTTCAGTTAGTCCACCACACGGCACCCTCAGCTCGTTGCTTACGCCAGACACCGTGCCTTCCCCCTGATCTGGTTCGTGGAGTTAGTTCACCCACCACATCCACCTTCCTGCCAGTCCTGAGGGCCACGATGCCCAAGGAGAAACCAGGCCTCAGCGGGGAGCCCCACAAATGGAACCCTGTTCTTTTCGGAGTCAGGGGTGTCTCACCTGATCTTTAGGTACGCTGCCACTCCGAACACCAGCAAAACCACTGCGATGACCGTGATGGTAATGGCGGCGATGCTGCCTGCAGAGGGACCCAGAGAAGATGATCAGGAGTGAGCTCAGGGTTGGAGGGAGGAACACTTACCTGCTGCCTTCTCTGGAGGAAGAGAATGCTACTTACCTCAGGCCGTCTTCATGGGTCTTAGTTACCAGAAATATATATAAATAAATGGTTAATATTTCTTTCAATATTTATCAAGACCCTGTAGCCAGTACTTCAGAGAACTGATACAATAATATCTGATTATTCTTTTAAGAATGATGCCAGTTGATGTTTAAGAGTCTTGATGCCTCGTTTTTTTCCTTCCATCGGATTGGGCACATCCTTCTGTCACCTGGGAGATGTGGGGAACAGGTGTTCTATCCAAGGGTCACTAAAACTAATGCAGTGGATTTTATAATCAACTAGAACAACACACACCCCACCTCAAAAGGGTCACTTTGTAAGGTCGTGTGCCAGTTTGAATGATGTCATCATGTCAAGGCATTTAAAAAATATTCCTCTTTGGGAAGTAGGGCCAGCTTTCATGGTTAAATGGTAAATTTAATTTACAGAGAATGAGGTCAAATTTGGCATTTAAAATAAGTTCAGGTCTAGCAGGTAACAAACACTGTGTGTGTGTGTGTTTGTTTAATGAAGTGATCAGGTATTATTATAAAATAACAGAAATGATTTATTCTGTAGTCTGAAATCTGGTTCCAAAAGCAACAATTAATGAGAAGTTAGAGACAGACAGACAAATAGAAAAATAAACTAATCCTATGATTAGTTTTATATATATATATATATATATGATTAGTTAGAATGACCCTGTGTCTTTGGAGGACAACTCTCTCTGTGGGAGCTTTAAGCTAATAATGTATACCCTTACGTTCACTCCATCTCAGAGTGCCAAGAAACAATTAAGTTCTTTTCCTCAAAAATGCCAAGTGACG
Source organism: Zapus hudsonius (assembly GCA_004024765.1). NCBI lineage: Eukaryota > Metazoa > Chordata > Mammalia > Rodentia > Dipodidae > Zapus > Zapus hudsonius. Next base: position 6,009 of record PVHP010028005.1, read on the forward strand.
GGCTGGAGAGATGGCTCAGAGGTTAAGGCACTTGCCTCCAGTGCCTAAGGCCCCGGGTTCAATCCCCTAGGACCCACATAAGCCAGACCCACAAGGTGGTGGCCCTGGTGCTTGCTCTCTCTCTCTCTCTCTCTCTCTCTGTATCTCTCTGCTTGAAAACGAATAAAGAAAATATTTAAAAAATGTCAAGTGACTCGTGGGCACCACATCTGGAGTGATGGACCTGATAGTTCTTCAGTGCACTGGGGGAGTGTTCACTGCTTGACAATGAGTGAGTGGGCTTTGAGCACAAAGGAAAGAGCAGGAGAGACCTGGGGTGGAACAGGCGGATTCAGGTGTGTGCTTACTCCACCCTGAGGACTCTCGAAGGACCCTCCCCCAGGGACACAGGAGGAAGAGTGTCCTATTCATTTCATGTGATTTTTTTTGGGGGGGAGAGGTAAACGCGATGCCATGCACAAGCTGACGAATTACCCAAATGCACAGTCCTGGGCTAATTCCCACCTTTTATGCATTATGATGAGTGTTCCCCATGTATTTGACGGTTATGAGTAGTGAATTCTTTTATCTCTTTTTATTCCCTCTTCTATGAGCGCCTTTTGTCATCTCTTAGGCAAAGCTGAGAAGCAAAGCTACTTACTAATTCTTTGCTAAATTCCCCCCAAACCCTAGGTGAGAGCAGACTACTCAGGTAGCCAGGTGTCCATTGGGTTTTCTGTTCTCTTCTGTTCTTTTTTCGACATGGCCATGGAGATGGCCATGCTCAACCATTTCGAGGCTCACTTGCTTCGGAACACTCCCGGATCCATGTCTTTGCTCCCCAAATCCCTTTTAGTCAAATTAGTATAATTAACACAGTCTACTTCTCATTCCCTTCCTACGACATGAAGCTACAATTACGGCGCTCATTGTCGACTGGATGTCCATCTGGTCAAGAAGAGAAAGTTTGAGGTCAGATCCTCTTCTGAAAAACTCCTGCTCCTGCTATGAAAGGCGGTTCTGAGCTTCTTGGCCTCCAAACTCTGCTGAAATTTGAACAATTCGAAGTTCACCCAAGCCTCCAAACAGCTCACTTTAAGAGCTTGTCAAGGGAGGATTATAACCCAAGGTAAATGGATGGGGCATTTTAAAATTTAAAATTACACAGTCATTGTAATTAGGAGCCATTTAGAAAACTAACCTTTCAATTTAATTTCTCACCTAAAACAAAGGGAAGAAATATAGCTGATTTCCCCTAAAAAGACTCATTTTTCTGGCTCTAGGGATAGTTTAATATTGAATGTTTTAGATTTGACCTTCTGCAAAGTTTCTTCCCCAGCTGTAAGCAGCTGGCTCTCTTCCAATTCTGCCATTTACTGAATTTATTTACACACAACCTCTTTCTAAAGTAAATCAGGAAGATTCCCCAACTCAAGGGCTGTTCTTGTTGTCGTGAGACAGCAAGTGATGGAGGGGCCTCTTCTTCTCCAACACGGGGCACTTGCACCCTTCGAGACTACTACTGTTCCTGGCCCACACATGCGGCTCTCCCTGAGTGCCAGAACGGGGGGGACTTGCACGAGCTTCGCCACCTGACAGGCTCTGGGGGTCAGCTGGGCAGAGGGGCGCTTCCGAGGGCTGGTTCTGCCGGATACAAGGTCAATAGGTTGTAAATGTCTGGACCTCTTCCTCACCAGTTCTGTGAGGCACTGGCTGCTGTCAGAGGCGCTAGCCACGGGATCTCGACTCTTCTGAAAGGGTGGATCTTTACCAGCCCTCAGCCTGGGGGAGACTGTGCCCCAAGTTTGCTTGTATCCTCACAGCACCTGCTGAAGCCCTGGGAAGTTCCACCATGAGGGCTTCACAGGTTGACATGTGAGGGGGTGGCCAAACCAATGTGAGCACAGCTTTCTGTGGTAACTATAAAAGGCTTTGTTTTTTTCTTGCGAAAACGAATGTTTGCCCTCTGAGTTTTGTTTCAACTCAACTGGAATTCCCCTTGCCATTTTATTCTTACTCCTCTGTTAAGGTGGGGCAGGGATTAAAAAATGAGGGAGGTGTGTTTGGGGGTAGAGAAGCCTTGCTCAGGAGGACGGTGGGCCGTGGTGGGCGAGGTGATGGCGAAGCTGACTTCACTTGAGCTCCTCCTCCTGGGATCTGGGATTTACGGACTGGATGACTCTCTGGGATAGGCAGAGGTGAAGAGAAAATCGGAGGAAACTTCTCTCTGGATTTTATAAGTCACAAGAACACTCCACTCGGGTAGCATATTCCCCGGGGCCCATATGGCCTTTCTAACCAGAGGACTGTTGAAGGTCCAGAGACCCAAGCTGCCTCCCCGAGGCTAGAGTTGCCCAGGGCTCCTCTGTGCCACTTTCCTAATGGCAATTCTTGGGTCACCTACCGTTTGCTCATGATTACTTGGCACCAGCTGTAAGCCAGAAGCGTCCGGCTCTGTCTCATCTAATTATCTTTATAAGATGAACGGGCTTGTATCAGGGGCGAAAGCCTTTGGGGGCCTTTGGAGGCCCCCCCCTGACTCAGTCTTGGACGGCACCTGACAGCCTGCCAAGAGGGGCTTGGCCTAATGAGTTTCAGGAGGGGGTCCTGATTAGGCTCTTTGCACATCATGCCCACAGGTTCTTGTCACAGACCAATAAATAGCTCCCTGATTGGCCAGAAAGCTCTATATATTCTACTTCGTTCCCCGCAATAAAGAACACACGTTTGTCAACCCGCAAGCGGTGTGTGTGTGTATTTGTGTGATCACTGCCCTCCACGGGCGACGGGCAGGGATAGGCTTGTTCCCATTTGATAGAGGAGGAAGTTGAGGCCCAGCAAGGTTGATTGTGATAAAAGTTTTACATCAGGCAAATGAGCGAACTGTCCGTCATCTGAACCCAGGCCTATTTTTCTCCATGCTTTGCATGGTTTTTGCTGGAGTTACTTTCGCCAGATCTTGGTTTTTTCTTCATGACCTAACCTAGTTCAAGGCCATGAGAAGCTTTCCCTGACAGGACAGGCTGCCCCGCTTCCTTTATCTTTGCATCTCCTTCCAAACATGGCGCTGTGCTTCTGAGCTGCCCTGGCAGGTTCTCTCTTACCATCTTGCATCTCCCCATGTCTTTGCTCGCTCTCAGCACCTGGCACAATCTCCAGCCCACACTGGGGACTTAATGCAATGTGGAATAAATACATCTAATATTGGTGTAAGAATGATAACTGGACCCTTTTTTAAAAATATTTTATTCATTTTCAAGCAGAGAGAGAGAGAGAGAGAGAGAGAGAGAGAGAGAGAGAACACAAGAGCCACTACCTTGTGGGTCTGGCTTATGTGGGTCCTGGGGAATTGAACCCAGGGCCTTAGACACTGGAGGCAAGTGCCTTAACCGCTGAGCCATCTCTCCAGCCCTAACTGGACCCTTTTAATCCTGATGACTGTTAGGACGAGTTTTGAACAGCACATCACTGCAGTGTGGAGATGCTACCTTGGCCGAGGCCCTTGCAAATCCAGGCGCCGGCTTCCCCCTCAAAGCCTCTGTCTCTCGTGGGAACGCCCATTGCCCGCTGGGCTGCCAGGAAGCAGGAGCTCTGGTTTGCGATGAATGCAAACCATGGCAGGACAGTTCTGGTACCATGGTTTTAACGTGTCTTCACTTCACTTACAATTAAGATCGCTGCCAACAAGAAGGAGACCTCCTCCCCTGCCACAAGGACTGATCCAGACGACCCACAGAGGAGGATATCCAGCTGGTTGGGGAAGGGGGAGGGGGAGCATCGGAGAATTGGGGATAACAACTCATTGTTTGCCCACTAAAAAATGTACCTCATTATGGACAATAAAAAATGAATAAGATAAAATTTAAAAAAAAAGAAGGAGACCTCTTCCTCTCTCGGAATTTATTTGAACTACTTGTTAGGTTGTCCAATCTCAGCTCTCCTTTGACATCTGTATGGGTTTCCGAGAGGAGCAAATGCTCTTCCTCAGCCCCCTTCTTAAGCCAGTGCCATCTTCCACACGGGGACAAGCTGACTGCCACACAACAGCCCCAGCTCTTGGGAGCTCAGCTGGCATTCAGCTGGCCCCAGAGGGCATCTTGTGCATTAAAGACCAGCTTGGGGCTCCAACTCCCCAGTCGTCTCTCTGTGAAGGATGTCTGAGGGTGAACTGTGTGTCCCAGGAGGCATGCTCTCCTGTCTCCAGGAACACCGCGGGAGTTTTTCTGTCATTGTTAGTCTCTGCTATCTCCTCAGTATTTTCATGATGAAAACTAAGCCTGACCAGGGCGAGGGCAATATGGGGAGGAAGAAGGCAGAAAGATTGGCAGGTTGAAAATCACCCAGTCTGCCAGGTGAGGCGACCCTCTGCTTTTTCTCTCTGTTCAGAGGACAGAAGGAAGGAGGAAGGTGCTCAGGTTTATCTTGATTGTCCACTGACAGGGCCTCGAATCACCTGTGAGGTTTTATGTAGATCAGGCAAGCTTTTGGATGAGTTTGTGAGGGATGATCTTGATCAAGTTAAGGTGCAAAGACCTTAATTAACCAATTAAGGCGGGAATACCCACTTTAACTCTGGGTGGTTTCCATTTCAAGGGCTGGAGAGACGGCTCGGCCATAAAGGCCTGCAAAGCCCAGCAACCTGGGGTTGATTCACTAGTACCCACGTAAAGCCAGATGTCTGCACACCATGACGCACGCATCTGGAGCTCATTTGCAGTGGGGAGGTCCTGGTGTGCTCTCCCCCCTCATTAAAAGAGAAAGATGGCTGAGCACCAGCATTCATGGTTCTCTGCTTCCCTGAGCAGCTCCGTTCAAGCTCCAGCCTCTGCCTCCCCGTCATCGTGGTCAGTAACTGAACTGAGAGCTGAAATGAACCTTTCCTCTCTCTAACTTAGTTCCTCAGGCGCTTTCTTCCAGCCATGAGAAGGTAGGGAATACAGAGAGGCGGAATTCTCACAGCCCAAGATGGAATCCTCACCCTGTTTGCCTGCAGCTGCAATTGTTTTTTTTTTTTTTTATTTTTTTCTTTTTCTTTTTTTTTTATTGTCCATAATGAGTTACAACATTTATTTAGTGGGCAAACAATGAGCTGTTATCCCCAATTCCCCACTGCCCTCCCCTCCCCCCTCCACTGGATCACCTCCTCCATGGGTCGTCTGGATCAGTCCTTGTGACAGGGGACCATGGATAGACTAGTAATCAGCCAGGTTCTCCTGTCCGTACCTCTGGATAGTCTCCCCCACCACGGCTCTCACAGTCTTTCCACCCCCTCTTCTGCATATTTCCCTGAGTCGTGGAATTGTTTGTTTTTATCGTGAGACCCGAGTGGGGTGAGGGCAGTGAGCTCTCAGTGGAAATCCTGCAGGCCCAGTAATCCAAAGATGGCCCAGGAACCCTTAGTAAATCCAGCCTTGTCATGTAATCAATCAAGGAGCCTGCTTTTGGACGCTCTATTTACCAAGTCTTAATTTTTCCCAGAGTTGGGTTTTAGAATCGAAAACCCTGGAAAGAAAAGTACTTTCCAAAGCCTGATGCACGTTACTGGAAGGCACAGTTTCCAGGCGCCTCACAGCTCAGCTTTGTCCTCCTCAGCTCCCCGGGATTGCTTTGGTCCCTGCTCGTAACCTCTAGTTCTGGGTTCCCTGACTGTTCCCCATGTGCTCCGAGTTATTTTCCTCCTTCACACATTCTGGATTATTCTTTTCTGTATTCTGCTGCAGGCAGGCACTCACACCACTGCCTAACCCTCACAGTAAGCGTCCCTCTGGGAGTCTTTTACGAAGTGTTTTACAAACATTCTAATTTTTCAGGTTAAGAAAAATCCTTCTAGGAGTCGAAACTGGGGTTTAAGAACCCAACTGTAATAACAGCTAATATTACTTAGTGCTGCGTAAGAGAAACTTCATATACTTGTCTTATTAACCCTAATAAATATCCTATAAAATATTATACTTGTACCTTCATCCTTCAGAGGAGGAAAAACACATCCAGTAATAAACTTCCCCCCCAAGTCCCTCTCCTAACAAACGACACTAGAGAGGCCTTAGCCAGACAGCCTGATGCCACAGCTTTCATCATTACTAACACCTTCCTTCCCAGAGCCTTGGAAACAGCTGGACAGCTTTTCCAAATCGAAACATGCTCCGAGTGTTTTCCATGGCCCACCTTCACGCGCTTACTGAGATTTTAGATGTTATGATCTTAATATTCTACCTGCATCTTTGAGGCCGTGGTCTACCCCTTGTAAGCCATAAGTCTAAGTGTGACAGCCAGACACTACAAAGTAATGCAGCCAATATTTTCTTTCCTAAGTCCTGAGAAGCCAGGTGTTCTGGAAACATCAACTTATTATTATTATTATTATTATTTTTAAATATTTTATTAATTCATTTTTCAAGGAGAGAGAGAGAGAGAACACGAGAGCACACCAGGGCCACCGCCTTGTGGGTCTGGTTTATGTGGGTCCTGGGGAATTGAACCAGGGGCCTTAGGCACTAGAGGCAAGTGCCCCAACCGCTGAGCCATCTCTCCAGCCCATCAACTTATTATTCATTTCATGTTTTCATGCACTTCTCCTGTCAGTTCTCTGGGGTGGGATTTCTAGGTTCTTTTCTGAGGAAGGTGATAGGTTGATGCTGACCCGTCCTCACGTCCCTGGATGATTATTGCGAAACTAATGGCATCTTCTCTTTGGGGTTGGAAGCTTATGTACGGTGAGAGTTCAGCGGGAAGATGCCATCAGCCACATTCCAATCCGGTTTGTTTTGTCTCAAAAAGCCAACAGGATGTGGGTCAGTCAACAGCATCAGTAACTCTCACTTTCTCAGAAGCATTTCCCAAGCTATTTCAGTCATCGACGATTGGTGCAAGTCTAATCTGAAAAAGCAAAGAGAAATGGCTCCGCGGAGACAGAAACTTTCCAGACATAATAAAAGTAACGTTAGGAAAATCCAACTCTATGATGGAGTTGTCTTGCTACTTAGATGACAGCAGAATGGTAAATAGCTGATTTTATTACCTTGGCATATATTTTCCAAAGGGTATTTTGAACATATTTCAAAACCAGATTAGGATTTAGGTAGAATGAGTAAGCCAAAAGAGAAATAGAAAAACAGAGGCAGAGATTCAAGATCATTTTTAACTGACATAAAATGTCAGCCGCAGGTCCTCTGGGTGTTCATTTGGATTTAGCAAAATCTGAAGGTTCACATTGGTCTAAAGCATTCAGGCCAGGATGGAAATGTGAAGGATACTTTATATGAGTAATCATGGCCAAGGCCATAGGAAAGCCCCAAGTGGGGTTTAGGATGGTGGGAAGAGAGAAGTGGGGTGGGAATGGGGGGGGGCAGAATGACAGCTGACAGCCCTTGTGGTGGTTTATGGTTATGACAGCAGTGTTTTTACCGGCACAGGTGAGGGTTTTCTTCATTTCCAGTTCAAAGCCCAGATTTATAAGGCTAAGAAAATAAGTGGTCTTATATCTAAAGCTAAAATCCTTTCTTCACTGAACATGGATTGGACACATACGTACACTGAGCTAAGAAAACGTCTTTGGGCAGTGAGAGGTGTGTTTAATGCGGTGCTGATAAGTGACCGAGGAGCACTCAGACATATACATCACCCCTCCGGGGCTCAGGGAACGTTCCAGAAGATGAGACCAAACCTGAGAGCTGGAGGAGGGGAAGGAGCGCTGTGGAACTCTGGCCTCCAGGCAAGGCCACGGGGCTCAGGCACCCACAGCAGATGTGCTCACCCGCACCACACCAGCCCATGATGGAGCCAGTAGACATTGTCCCAGCTAGGGGAGGGGCTTGGAGGCGCTCCGCCCCCGTGAGCGGTGACAGTCAAAGGCTGCTGGGGACTGGAAGCCATTCTCTTCAAGGCATGAGCCCGCTAAACCATCAGGGAGACTGAGGGGATCAAGGAGTGTGATGTGGGGTCAGAAGATCAAAATGCAATAGCGACGTATAAAAATGTCAAAAATTAAGATAGATATCAAAGATATTTTTAGTTGATAAACAACCATGTGAAACTCATCAGACATCCCAGTAAAGCCAATTATGGAGCTTATTTAAAAATATGGCCACTAACTTACTAAAATATTCATTTTTTTCACTCCCAAAACTTTTCTAGGTATATTTTAAAAATGATTCTTTGGGGACTACTGAGATGACTCATCAATGAAGGCACTCGTCTGAAAAGCCCAATAACCCAGGTTTGATTCCCCAGTACCCATATAAAACCAGATGTACAAAGTGGCTCATGCATCTGGAGTTCGTTTCAGCAACACACTAATTCTCTCTCTCTCTCTCTCTCTCTCTCTCTCTCTCTCTCTCTCTCTCTCTCTCTTTCCCTGCTTGCAAATAAATAGATAAAAATATTTTTAAAATCCCGGTTCTTTCATCTTTCCTATAAGTTCACTCTGTTTTTCAAGTCTACATTCATGGGTGTCTCCTACACAGAGAGTCCTTTGTAGGTACAAACACAGTGATGTCACAGGCCTCTGCTACCCGCTGCCCCTTAAGGAGATTCATTAGCAAAGTTCATAACAAGTAATTCTGGAGCACAAACCAGCAATTTAAAGTTCAAAGGATGACACCAATGATCACAACTGCATTCCTTCTGTTTGAGTGGAAACTACAGAGCAACAGAAACCCACGGACACACAGGCTCTACAGACACAAGAAAACCTGCCCTTGTTTTGCAAGCTTGCACACCACCACTGAATTTCATCCAGGGAGTGAAAAGCACCCGGTGGTCAGTTTCTCGCTAATAGCACAAGATGGCTCAAATGCCACACATTGCATCTTTCTGCCTTTAAAAGCCAAATAAAAGCTGCAAATCAATTGAAACATGTTAGCTCTGCACGCTGACTTGTGACGGTTGTTGTTACCACCTGCTTCTCCTCCCACTGGGCAGCCCCACCCCCTAGGCCCAGCTGGTGGCTGGCGACACTTGACAGGATTCCCACGTGGCCCACTCCAGTGTGCTGTCCATCTCCCAGCCAGTATTTTCACTGCTTGGGATGGGCCAAGGCCCTGGGCTTAGGGCCAGTCAGGAGAACTGACTTTGAATCCTGGCCTGGCCCCTCATGTGAGGACTGAGGAAGTCACTCGGCCTCTGTCACTGCTTTTATCACCTTGGAATACACAGCTGAGCTGGCCCTACTGGAGCTTCTATCCTGAGCATCGGGTGAGGGCTGCCTTCGTCAGCAACTAGCCCAGTTCCCAAGTAAGCATCGTATGAGCAAGGGCCTCACTTCTTCTGCACAGGGCAAGTGCGATAAGTAATTGTCGTAGTATGATAAGCCCAGGGACTTGAAAGATAGCCTCCCTAGGGCTCACATTGAGTTTACAGCCCAAGCCCTTAATGGCAGAGCAGTTAAATTAGCACGGCCACTCATGAATAGTAACAGTAAATGAGGTCTGTAGACTGATGTACATGTTTCTGGGCCTCGGTTGCTTGCAACTTCCTAAACCTGTTCTCCTGCCAGCTGCAGACTGTTTAACGCCCTTCTTAGAAGGTTCTTCTCTTTAGTGACTACAGCCAAGTACAGCCAACGATCTTGTCCTGTGACCTAGGGTCCTCCCATAGTCATCTTGAGGTCTTCTAGCTTTTCCTCCATGTCCCCTTAGGCAGCCTGGGAAGCATGTGCCTGCTACGTGGTTCATTCCTCCAGAGAAGTGATCGGCACTTCTACCTATGTTCATAGCCAGATGCCTGGCTCAAGAAATGCTGTTGAGGGCTGGAGAGTTGGCTCAGTGGTTAAGGCACTTGCCTCCAGTGCCTAAGGCTCCGGGTTCAATTCCCCAGGACTCACACATAAGCCAGACCCACAAGGTGGTGGCCCTGGTGCGCTCTCTCTCTCTCTCTCTCTCTCTCTCTCTCTCTCTCTCTCTCCCTGCTTGATAATGAATAAATAAAATATTTAAAAAAAGAAAAAAGAAATGCTTGCTGAACATGGTGGATATTCTTCCTTATGGAAAATATAGCAGTGATGACGTTAATAACTGAAACAGCAAAATGGCAATAATCATAGTCACACTAATGGTAGTAGGAGTAAAATGTAGCCATCGACTCAATCTGTCTAATCTTTGTAATAGCTCCGTGATGCAGACGCTGTCCCCTGTCCATCCTACTGAAGAGAACACTGGGATTCAGCCAGCTCCCTGGTGCCGGCCGATGGATTCGTTCATTTCTTCAACAAACGCTACTACGGGCCTCTGCAGCTCGGCCTATCTTCTAGGGCTTCGGGAGGTCATCGCCCTTTCCTTGTTTGTCAGCAAGGTCCTTATGTTAGTCTAGTGGTAGAAAATGACTCTTTTTGAGTAAATGAGGTGACGTCAGAAAACAGTGAGCCGAATCAGCCGTTAAGGCACTTGCCTCCAGTGCCTGAGGTCCCAGGTTCAATTCCCCAGTACCCACATATGCCAGACCCACAAGGTGGTGGCCCTGGTGCTTTCTTTCTCTCTCTCTCTGTATTTCTCTGATTAAAAATGAATAAAATATTAAAAAAAAAAGAAAACGGTGAGCCAAAGAGGAAAAGAATGCAGGGTGAAGGGCCAACGTGATGATGTTAGCATTTCACGGAGGGAGTAAAGGTTTGCCGATGGCTAAACAGAGTCCTGGCAATGACATGGGAACCCTGGAAGGAGGGACAGTGTTTCTGGTGTGGGGAACAGTGAGTGTCAGGGCCCTGTGGCAGCGTTAGGGGCAAGAAGAGAGCAGGCAGGTGGCGTGGGTTCAGATCACGCCAAGCTCTGTGGGGATGGTGCAAACTTTGCCCTTTCCTCTGATTCAGAACTAGAAACGCGTCAAATCAGAACTGTATTTGTAATAACCCTAAGCTGAAGTAGCCCAGATGGCCCTCCTCAGGAGAATGGGCAAATAAACTGTGGTCTGTGCACGCGTCTGAACGCCTTCCCCGGGGAAGCGACACTTTGGGGATGTACCCAACAGCACAGGCAGGTCTCGGGAAAGAGAAAGAAGCCAGAGAGAAACGATTCCACGCTCTATGACTCCATTTACGTGAGGTACAAACGCACGCAAGGATGGTCTATGGGACAGAAGACAGGGCAGGAGCTTCCTTGGGCGGCCCAAATGGTGAGAACATATGAGGGAATGTTCCAGAAGCTGGAAGAGTTCTTTGTCCCAAGTATATTTCCATGATAATTTCTAAGATTGCAAAATGAAGATAAAAATAACCCTTATAGGGTTTCTGGGAAGATAAAAACAAATGTGATTTCTTATAAAAATTGTTGTGTTTCCACGAGAAACATATCAATGTCACTAAACAAAAGAAACGAGTTTTCTCCACTCCCCACCTTACATTGCTTGGTTTCTAAGAGGTAAACATTTCATTAATGCTGAGCAGAATTGCAGTTCCTGAGCACTTAATCCCTGCCAGGCACTACTATTCTAAGCACTGTGGATGTCATCTTCTTGGTCCCCAAGAGGACCGCATGTGGGGGGAGCTTTCCTGTCCCCAGGTAATGGATGAGAAGTCGGGCACAGTGAGTGACTTGGAATAACTTGCTCCCCATCAGGACCCTGTTGGGGTTTCTACTTAGCCCTCACCTTATCCTTGAGAACCGGATGTCCAAGGTCAGCTGGACCAGCCTGGACTGGTTTTATCTAAGATGGCCCTCAGAGTGATGTGGAGACAGCATCTAGCTTCATTATAGTCTAGTTTTCATTGTGTGACACACCTACCAGCTGCCAGGACAGAAAGGACCCAACCATAAAGAGAGTGACAGAGGGTGGCATTTGAGTCCCAGGAAATCTCCACCTATTCCAGGAAAAGTCAGGAATATTCTGCCCTTTAGGATTCTCTCCCTCATTTTTTTCTTCACCCTCTCTCTAGGACTTGCTTACTCCCAGCTGGGCGGGAAGTCATTTTTGAGCCTCGATTCCTGTTTCTCCATTCTCTGGCCACCGAATAAACTCCTGCTGCCTTCATCTTGGGACAGTGAGAGGAAGACTCCCACTTTGGGCACACCCCCCTTTTGGCAGGAGTGGGGGTGGGGCAGGAAGTTGTTAGTAACAAAACCAAGGAAACTTGACCTAGTGTTTTCACTCCAGTCTCCCTCTGTACAGTCCTCGTGGCACAAATGGGAAGACACATCAGACAGGTGACACCTGTCTACAGAGAATGTCGGGCGGAAATCACTGTGACGAAAAGTTTTCATTTTCATGTTAGACTTAACCCTTCAGGAGTTGCCTTCTAAAATGTAATCAAGTTCAGTAACTAAACAGTTGTTTTTTTGTCAGAGTCCATACTGCTCAAACTGGCTTCTAGTTTCAGGACTCAAGCCACCCACCTGCTTAGCCTCCCCTGGACACATTCCCGGCCTTCCAGAACGTGACAGTTCAGAGGGAAACTCACCTGAGCTTAAGGCGTGTTCCATTTCTTGCACGATCAGGAAGGTCGTGGTGGTCTCGGGCTCACAGATCATTATGTCTGGCTCAACGGACTGAGTTGTTTTTTCCTTGGGCACTGTCTCTGCTGTGGCATGGGACGTGGGTACGTGACCAGAGCTGTGCCCCTCTGTTGGGATCTCGGGCATGGTTGGAGTGCCTGTGGCCGAGGTGCTGGTCACACTGGAGCTGTGGTCAGAGGTGACAGAGGGAGAAGGTAGATCTGGTAGGGAGGTTGACAGGGACGAGGCTGGAGCTGGGGAGGACATGGGCCACGACGATGGGGGCTGTGACCCAGCGGCCGGCAGGCTTGATTCAGGACTGCCCAGGCTGGGTGCCTCTGGTGTGGGTGCCAAGTGCACATCCCCACTCGTCGAGGTGAGTCCCGGAGCTGAGGAGTCTGTGTTGGTGCCTTCCCACTTTGAAGCTGTGCTGGGGATGGCCTCTTCCCTGGGCTCAGTGGATCTGTTCCTGGGGAGCATAGATGTCGGGGCTGCAGCAGAGGGGACGGCGGAGGCATTGTGAGGACCGCTGGTGGGGGTGGTGGCCGCAGCAGCCGTGCTGTGTGCAGAGCTGGTCCAGCTGGCAGGCGCTGGGGTGATTTTTGCCGCAAGAGAAACAGGCGAGGGTGCAGACGTTGGCACACTCTGTACCCTCAAACCTACGACCAAGCCAGGACAAGAGCAGTTAATAGGTGAAGCATGTGAACCAAGGCCAGTGGTGGCCCTGTAGCCCTGTACAGGATGATCACAGACATTTCTCGTTGCCAAGGTGACTTGGAAAACCTCTTCTCCCCACCCACTCCCCTCGCTTTGTGGCTCTCGGTGGGGACCAGCCAAAGGCTGAGGAAGAGCAGTTAGCTCCAGACCAGAGACCCGCTGGACGAACTCATTTTGTTGACTGTTTGCTTCAGCCGCTGTTTAGGGGTGGGGGGCTCTGAGGAGACTCACTCATTGGTCACACGCCTGGTCACTGAAGGAGGGGTGGGGAGAGGAGTCGCAGAGGGACCACCCCCCTGTCCCGCCCTCACTGCCAAGCCTCAAGAGTACCCACAAGGCTGGTGGCGATCCTGAATGCATGTGAGCACACTGCCTCGGAAGAAAGGGGAGAGGTCTCAGAATAAAAGCTAGGAGTTATCTAAGGTTTGGAAATAATTTCTTTAAACATTTTAAATTTAATTTTAATTTGAGCATGTATGTGGGTGATGTGTCCGTATGCGTGTTTGTGGGTGTGGGCACATGAAAGGGCATGTGTGTGGACCGAAGACCAAGGGCACATGCTATTCTCCAAGGACTCCATCCATCTCTTTTTTTAAAAATATATATTTATTGTCCATAATGAGTTACATTATTTAGTGGGCAAATAAAGAGTTGTTATCCCCAATTCCCCCCTCCCCATCCCCGATCAGCTGGATATCCTCCTCCGTGGGCTGTCTGTATTAGTCCTTGTGGCAGGGGATCCTGGATAGCCTAGTACTCAGCCTGGTCCTCCTGGCCCAAGTGTATTGTTACTGAGGGGTGCCATGCCTCTGGATAGTCTCCCCCACCATGGCTCTCACAATCTTTCCGCCCCCTCTTCCGCTCAGTTCCCTGAGTCGTGGTGGGTGAGTATTAAGAGGATCCATATGGAACCCTGCAGAGAAGGACGGGATGAAGGGACCCATAGCCACAGCCATTCAACCAACTCAGGATAGGCCAAATATGTTTGTGTTTTTCAGGATGCAACGAGAGAGCTGTGGCCCATCTAACCCTACCAACCAACCATAGGCCGATGGCTGAGATCCTGGCAAGAGAGGAGCCACCACAGTCATATCGGGGAGGATCCATAGGGAACCCAGCAGACAATGACAGATGAACAAGGGACCCATAGCCACAGCCATTCAATCAACACAGGATAGGCCAATGAGACAGAAACCAAGGATTTTCGACACAAAGACCCTTAAGCTCGCAATATTAAAGCATCCATCTCTTTTTGAGCCTCAGTGACGTCACGTGTTTCTGTTTCCTGGGATGACAGGCTCAGCTGCTCAGCCCAGCGTTCTCACACGGGTGTTGGGGACCGAACTCAGGCCCTTGAGCACTTTGCCAGCCTGGGCTCTTTCCTGAGACTGAAGCCCCGTCCTTGAATTCTGGCCTGATGGTTTCACCATCACCTCGTTTTGCCGAGGTTCCCCTCTTATGCTATGGGCACAAAGCTGTTCCCGCTTTGCCCACTCTCTCTCCCTCCACGTACTCAGTTGCATCATTCATTAACTGCTTAACAAATGGCTTCTAGGTCCTCACTCCCTAGTGACACTGGGCTCCTGGTCTGGCCTTTCCATCAGCCTTGTCTTTCCCCAGTTAGCTTTGCCCCTTGTGGCTTCCATCACACTGAATGGGGCTCAGAGAGATGGAGTCTATATTTTATCGATTTATCCGTCATGTATCTACAGTCCGTCTCTCTGACTCCAGAAGGAAAAGCCATGGGAGAACATGTCTACAAGCCAGGGAGCGAGTCTTTGCCCAAAACTCAAATGACTGGCAGCTCTCCGTGGAGTTTAGTTACAGGCTCCTGCCAGACACACAGGCAGCTTTCTACAGGACAGCCATGACGTCATAGCCCAGGCCGGTGGCCCTCAGAGAAGTGGGCAGAGAAGTGGGGTCGGCACCAGCAAATGTTGCTAACGCCTTATCCAAGTGACGACAGCCAGCACTGTCACACAGTGTCCTGCATTGCTGCTTTGTTGCAAGTAGAAGTTGAACCGTAACGTAAAGGACTTTAAGTAAGTACCCAGGAGGGAGCCGTGAGACATGGATGTCCACCTCCGGTTGTCCGTGAAGAAGGCAAGATGGGAGAGTAACAGTTTATTACCAGGAATTTTCCAGGGAAGTGGAAGTGTCCACAAGAAAACCCGCGCCTGGAGCGCACCACTTTTAGCAATAGCATAGCTTTTAGCTCCGCAAAATGACAGCGCAAGTGTCATCCTGAACAGCGGATACGTTGAGTAGCATCAGGTCTGTTCGTAGCCTTTGAGAACCAACTCAAATGTCATCTTTCCTGTGACTCTTCTGAATGCCGTTTGACAATGACATTTGTATATTTTTATCTTCTACAAGCCCTACAGGATTTATTAATCTTTCCTCAGGCTCCCACTGTAACTTGGTTTTTCTTTGCAAAGCACTTGGCACATCGTGACACAGGAAGTTAGATTATCTTTTCTGTCCTGCATGATCGTGAACTCTCTGAAGGCTAAGCTATGGACGTTGAAGGGACTCAACAGATGCTGGGATGGAGGGATGGATGGATGGATGATGGATGGGTGGATGGGTGGGGAGTGGATGGATGGGTGGGTGGGAGGATGGTTTCCGTTTAGAAAGGTTGTCTTTGTTATTTAAAAGACTGTGTGAGAAGTAAGAGAAGAACCTGGAAGCCAGAGGTCACTCAAGAGTCACCTGCTGACACCCAGCTAGAGACTGATGGGAAGGAGAAGGGGTTCAGATTGGGTTTATAGTTTCTATGGAGTCTCTGCATGACTCTGAGCGGCTTTGTGAGCGGCTGCCAGTCATTTGAGTTTTGGGCAAAGACTCGCTCCCTGGCTTGTAGACATGTTCTCCCATGGCTTTTCCTTCTGGAGTTATGCAGGTCGGGAGAGAGACGGACTGTAGATACATGACGGATAAATTGATAAAATATAGAATCCATCTCTGTCTCTCTTTACTATTTTTATTATTTTTAAAATTTTATTTATTTGCAAGGAGAGAGACACCGGGGCCTTTAGCCACTGCAAACAAATTCCAGATGCATGTGCCACTTTGTGTATCTGGCTTTACATGGGTGTTGGGGAATCAAACCCCGGTTGTTAGGTTTTGCAGACAAGCACCTTAACTGCTGAGCCATCCATCTCTCCGGCTCTGTTCTCTACTTTTCTGAGCCAGGGTTTTATTCTGTAGCCCAAGGTGGTCTTGACCTTGTGGGCAAACCTCCTGCCTCAGCCTCTGGGGCCCCGATGTCTCTTACAAGGCATAATCCCATGGCGAGGGTCCCACTTTCCTGATTCTCTCTCAATAGCTGGGCTCTGAGTACCATCACATTTTGGGGCTAAAGCTTTACCACTCAGAGTCCCTAAGATACACGCTCTGCTTTCTCACACGTGTACCAGTGTTTCTAAAGGAGATCCAAGCTGAGCAAGCCAGTAAGAGCCCGCACTTTCTTAGCACCAAGGCAACAAAAACTGCTGGGTGAGGAGTGAACATAACCTCTCATTCACCGATGAAGAAATCTCTGTAGAGTGGGAGGTGATGTGCCCGCAGGAAGACCTGGGCAGGGTCTCCCTAGAAAGACCTGTGTAAAGACCCAGTCAGAGATAGAATCCCACCCCTGCCCCTCACAAACACCCTGTGCCCCAGGCTCCACAAGGCTAGTGGAGCTCTCTGTCCACTGCCTTTACCAAGTACGCTTACCTCAGGAGCTTACGTGACAATAACTGAAAAGGTCAAAGAATATGATGCCCCCCTCTCCCCCAAACACCTTCCTTTCCATTTTTTTTGGGGGGGACGACAATCATTGCTTTAGCATTTCCTTGAGAAAATGGACACTAATAAAATGAAGAGCCGGGCGTGGTGGCGCACGCCTTTAATCCCAGCACTCGGGAGGCAGAGGTAGGAGGATCGCCGTGAGTTCGAGGCCACCCTGAGACTACATAGTGAATTCCAGGTCAGCCTGGGCTAGAGCGAGACCCTACCTCCAAAATCCAAAAACCAAAAATAAATAAATAAATAAATAAAATGAAGAAACTGAGCCCAGCCACCTCTCACTTCATGGTGTCTGGACACTGACAGGCCCATATGCATGAAATGGACAGACTAGTCTTGGCCCAGATGTGAGGTCTCATGGCGTGAGGGGAAGTGAACCTGCCCTCCCTTCCTGCCAGTGGTTATACATAGTGATCACTCCTGACGCCGGTCGGGCTCAAGTCTCTACGACACCAGGAGACCTGAGTGATGGCTGTCCCGAGGAAAAGCGGATTCTTCTTCTTCTGGACAGAAAATATTCACTTCTGCGTGCCCAGCCCTGCTCTCGCTGTCCAACCCCCTTGTTATAGGAA
>PVHP010028006.1:0-23472 GCA_004024765.1 Zapus hudsonius
TCTGAATGTCATTTGACTTTGTCACTGGCTGTTGTCCCTGGACTGGGAGATTAATGGCTCATGTATCCTGGGTGTCTGCCGAGCATCAGCCTCCCTGAGGTGAGGTCAGCAGCAGCTCAGTGATGGCCAGCTAATTCTTCCATCACCTTCCCAACATGTGTTCATTTAACTATTGCATGCTTCGTGCCAGGAGCTGTGCCGAGTGACTGTGCAAGAAGAACAAATATCACAAGTGTCACAGTGTGTGCTACCTGTCAGCTTGGGAGAAAACACACTTCAAACAGAGGGAGAGAGAATGATGTCAGGGAAGGCTTTCTGAAAGTGTGACATCAACTCAGAATCTATTCTGTCCCAGGGTTACAGGCAAAGAAGAAAGTATGGTACCCAAGCTAGCATGCATCCTCTGTGTGGATACAGGCGCATCCTCCTCAGTGATTTGAAAAGGTGAACTGACCGGCTGGATGGAGCCATAGCACAACTTCATGAGAGATACTGACATGCGGTATTGTTTCAGCATTTCTACTTGCAGATCACTCTTTCCTCTGTAAAGGCCTGTGTTTGGAGTGAGGTCTGTTCTGGCTCATTGCTCTGCCTCTGTGGGACCATTGGAGTAAAATGGGAGATTTCCTTTCTTCTAGGGTCACTGGCAGCTGAAAGCTTTTACATTAAAGAAGGTCTATGCTACCTCACTGAGCATTTGAGTTTTGTGGTTTACGTCTAGATCTAAGTAAAGCAACGTGGTGATGAGCAGAAGACGGGTGGTGGGAAATTAGACTTTGGAGTATTGAGCTAGTAATGCAATTTTCAAATTGAATTCTTATCATCTGCCTTCTTCTGCTTGGTGTCAGTGTCAGTCAGACTCAGAGATTGGAGCTCTTGAAAATAGGGCTGGGTCTTCAGCCATCTAGTCCTGCCACAAGAGTTTCTTTTCATCACAGAGTTTTATCTATGTGGTAGGTGCTGGGTTAGAGGGGGAAGGGTATATTCATAGCCCTTAGGAGCTCTAGGTCATATACAATGTGCCATGACTCCTCTGTGGAGTCCCCATTCCCACTGGCTTTGAACAATAAGAGATGATATTAGAACATTTGCTGAGTATTAAGTGCTTTTTTGAACATTTCATTTAATACTCTCAAAAATCCTATTATTATCTAATGCATTTTACAGTTGAAGAAAGTGAGGCTCAGAAAGAATGCCCAGCTCATAAGTGACAAAGTGGCTATACCCAGGCAGTTCTCCTCATACAAAGATCCCTGTGCAGAGATGCTAGACAGCATCCCAAGACTGTTCAGTGAAATTACCCATCATGCTTCCTCTAAAGCACTTAGAGGCTGCTCTGTGGTTAAAGGTGATTGCTTGCAAAGCCTTATGGCCCAGATTTGATTCCCCAGTGCACACATAAAGTCAGATTCACAAAGTAGCTATGTGTCTGGAGTTCATGTCAATGGTAAGAAGCCCTGGTGTACCCATACTCACCCTCTCTATATACATGTCTCTCAAATGAATAAGTAAATAAATAAATAAAATTTTCAAAAGCAGTTAGAGCAAGCACTGCTGTCCTTTTATAGATACAGATGATTACTGATCTGTAATATCTCTACTGAAGCTCTTTTATAGATATTTTATATATATTTTTATATATATTTTATAGTGATATTAAAGCCATATGTGTTCAACAGAAACCACACTTAAAATTTTAGTCTTTTTTCCTGGGCCAAGGTATGTGGCCCAATACTCTTCCTTGATGTTGGGCAGTGGCAGAGCCAAAACTCTAGTCACATGATCACAAGGAACACAGAGGACTTGCTGTAGCCTACTGCACTGCTAAACTGTGATGTTTGTTAGGTGAGGCATCCCAGAGGCATCTTTAACTTCTGGTCTTTTTAATTCACATTGGGTATATTGGATATACATGTGCTCACGAGTTGAAGAACATCTGTTCACTTTACTAGAAATTCACAGAATCATGTACTGAGTCAACATCGGTTTGGTTATCCCAAGTATCTCTTAAACCTTTTTCTTTCAATCAGTACTTTGGTTATTTCTGAACCTAATGTCCCCTCTGGGGTTCTTAAAATCACCCCAGGGGAAATTAGCTGAGTTAAGTGAACTTTCAAGATAGATTTGATTTTTAGAAATAGCCCAATAATTTGAAGCCAGGCCAGGTAAAAATATTGGTCAATGAAATCAGGCATGGGTCCCTTTGTAGATTCACTCTTTGAACTACATATTTGGTTTGACTGTATCATAAAGTATGATACATGAAAACATGTCACTTGTTTTCCTCACCTAAGCAATGTAGGGAGTAGTATAACCCTTATGAGGCTGAGGAGATGGCTTAGCTCTTAAAGGCACTTGCTTGCTAACATTAGTTCAACTCCCCAGCACCCACGTAAAGCTGGAAATAAAGGAGTGCATAACTCTGTGATCCCAATACACCTATGACAATGGCAGACAGAGTCTGAAGAATCCAGAAGCAGAGGGGCCAGCTAGACTGGACACAGGAAGCAAAGAGGCAAACATAAAATAAACAAAGGAGACCCTGTCTTAAGTAGGGTGGAGGGAGAAGACAAACACTCCGAGGTTGTCCTCAGACCTTCACATATGTACCATGGCACACACACACACACACACACACATTACACAAGACATTCATAGAGATACAGGCACGCATAATAAACCCCATGAATAACCCACCATATAGAGGAGACAGTTGTTTTTAGTGGGTTATTGGTAAACCCTTGTTCATTAAATCTACTTTCTGGCAAGGCCCTCTGTGGTCC
Organism: Zapus hudsonius; assembly: GCA_004024765.1. Classification (NCBI taxonomy): domain Eukaryota; kingdom Metazoa; phylum Chordata; class Mammalia; order Rodentia; family Dipodidae; genus Zapus; species Zapus hudsonius. The sequence continues at coordinate 2,784 of PVHP010028006.1, forward strand.
TTCTTGAGCTCCATGCTAGGTCATCCACACAGTTTTAGAGTCTTTTCTCAACACTGAGTTTCATCCATGAGCCTGATGCTGGGTTAGAAGGCAAAAGGTGTATTCAATAGCTCTTAGGAGCCAGAGGTGACAACCAACTTACAGAGGTGGCAACTTCTGTTTCAATTCAAATGAACTTTCAAGTCTACTTTTCTGGTTTTGATTTTGTTACATGTGTTTGTTACATAAATAACCATTAAACAAAAATGAAGGCATGTAAATGCATCGGAATTACCTTTTAAGATTTTTAAAAAGACTCTATGAAAGTATAGAATTAAAATCTCATTCAAAACTGAATTGAGGATCTGGGGACATGGCTTCATGGTTGAAGACACTTTGCAAAGCTTGCTGGTCTGAGCTTAATGTTCTGGCCACCTATGTAAAGCCAGACTGGCTTCGGTTTGCAGTGGCATGAGCCCCTGGAGTGACCCCTACAATAAATACCATTTTAAAAAGAAAACTGAGTTGAAAATTAGAGCATAGGTTATTGAATTGTGCTTTTCTTTTGAAAAAAGTATTTTCTGATGATCTGAAAATTTAATATAATGAAAAATGCTCAAAACATTTTTATAAAAATGTTTTTTTTTTTTTTTTGAGGTAGCCCAGGCCAACCTGGCACTCACTCTGTAGTCCCAGGCTGGCCTTGAACTTGCAGTGCTCATCCTATGTCTGCCTTCTGAGTGCTATAAAATGGAAATGTGTCTGAAGTGTTTGCAGGGGCAGGAGCACTTGTACTTGCTCACTCTGTCTCTCTCTCTCTCTCAAATCAATAAATAATATTAAAAATGAAATTGGTTTCCTTATACATATATTCTACTTGTTTCTTCACTTATTTGTAAGAATAGAGAGAGAAAAAGAGGGAGAGAGAGAGAGAGCAAATGAGCATGGCAGGGCCTCTAGCCACTGCAAATGAGCTCCAGTCACTTGTGCCACATTGTGCATCTGGCTTTGCATGGGCACTGGGGAATAAACCTGGGCCTTCAGGCTTTGCAAGAAAGTGCCTCTAAATGCTGAGCCATCTCTTCAGCCCAAACTTGTACATATTTTCAATTTGCCAAAAACAAAAGATTGATAACAGGAGTTGCTTCTAAACCAGCATGCCTCCTCTTGGGAGTTCCACTTCCCAGCAGGCTATACATGTATGCTTTCACTCAGCATGGCCAATGTCCACTGCTATGCATACAAAAAGCTCCCATCAGTTTGGGGAGTAGAAGCAGTTATAATCAGAGGCAGATGCAGGCTTTGTGGGCCAGAGGCTTATGCAATTTTGAAGTCTTCCATAAGAAAAATAATGAAGGAAAATGAATATGTAGATTTGAAGAAAGGAAGTAATTTGAAGAAGATAATACATTCTATAAACATTTCCAAATCCAGAAAAGTAATGCAACACATTCATGAATTAATTACCTGACATAGTTTATATTTTCCTAAATATTTAATGATGTTTCTTTTTTAAAATTCAAAACCATCCTGTATAATGTCCTATTAATCTCTAGGAGCTGTAGATGCTATTGCTGTCTTTAGTATTACTCTTGGTTTATGCCCTGCAAACACAGGGATTCTGATAAATTCTATAGTGTGCCATTACCCTCAAAAAAAAGTATATGACTTATTATTTGTAATTTTATCAGCTGCTTTCTTGAGTATATATTCCCAGGAGGACAGAATTTCTATTTTGACTAGACAATAATGAGAACAAAGTCCATTACTGGAAATTTATACATCTCATGATTAGAAGAATTTTCCAGAGCTCAGTTTTGGCTCCTTATATTTCAAAACCTTGCTTCTCTTCTATTGCCCACACACTTCTGATGCATTCCCCTGTAGGGAATGTTCATATTTTGATACTATCATTGGTTCTGTACCTGAGTGTCACTAAGCAGAGCAGATTGGCTTAGTAAGTGGTGAGAATATTCCTGGAAACCATTACAACCCCCAGATGGCTAGCGATTACTAATGTGTACACAGAAAAGAGAGAAAATCACATAAATGCATTCCCCTAACTCCCAACTAAGTGCCTCTCCAAACAGTGGCCCCAAGATCAAAATGTCAAAAAATGCCCTGATCCTGACCAGAAAAAAAGTGGAGTCGCAGGGAGACTGGAGTGGAGGGAAGAGCAAGCAGAATTGTAGCCAAACTATTGATTGCAAATTTTATAAAAATGTGTGAGCTTGTGAGTGGCTCACTAGAAACCCTCCTAAGGCCTTCGAGGGTGAGGGTCGAAAGTAAGCTGTGTAGGCTTTGGGAAAAGAATACCTGGTGCAATCCCTTCTGATAGATAGAGGATGTGACATCGATGAATGTGAAAATATTGTTAATTTTGGAGGTTGTGCTAAGCTTTCTTTTCTTTCTTTAAAAAAATTCTTATTTTTTGTTTATTTGAGAGGTTATGGTTATGGTAGACAATTCAACTGCTGCAGAGGTAGCAGAGATTGTGGTTAAGACACCAGGGTCTTTTGCCACTGCAAATGAACTCCAGACACATGTTCCACTTGGTGCATCTGGCTTTATGTGAGTACTGGGGAATTGAATCTCTGGGCCACCAGGCTTTTCAAACAAGCAGCTTTAACTATTGAGCCGTCTCTCCAGCCCTGTACTAAGCTTTCCCAAAGGTGCATCTTGTAAGATGAACAGGAATCTTTGAGACCATCAAGGGATGAAGGATTTGCAGATGTTCAAAAGCCTTCTAACAGCACAGAGCACTTGTATGGAGACACTGCTGTGTGTGTTGTACACATAACAGGACTAAAGTTTGTGGTGAAGATTCCCAAGTCCCCAAGAGAAGGTAGGTTGAGCAGTGTATTCTTTCCTTCTTGGCAATTCTAACTTCTCAGGAGGAATCTTCACTGCATTGTGTTCTTGAGACAGGGTCTCTTACTAAACCCAGAGCTGTTATTTTCTCAGTCTGACTGGCTGAACAGTGAGTCCCAGTAATCCTCTTGTCTCTGCCTTCCTCACAGAACTGAGGTTATAGACTGTGTGGCTATACCCAACGTTTTACATGGTGGCCTGAGACTGAACTCAGATAGTCTCTGGCCCTCACAGGGCCTCAGGCTTGAGCCACAAACAATTTTATCTGCTGTCATGGTTTGATCCAGGTGTCCCCCACAAACAAATTAATGTGTTCTGGGTAATCGATCCAGGCTGATAGCAGTTTGGATTTTACAACCTTGATGGAGCTGTGTTGTTGGGGGTGGGTTTATAGGGATTATAAACCAGTTTCCCCTTGCTAGTATTTGTCACACCTTCCTGCCACTGTTTCCAGTGCTGTGGTGGAGGTGATGTCCACCCCTCTGCTCATGCCATCGTTTTCCCTGCCAGGATGGAGTCTCCCCTCGAGTTTGTAAGCCTAATAAACCCATTCCTCCACAAACGCTTTTGTTTGGGTTCTGTCTGCACAGCAACTAAGAAGCTGACCACAACACCCTCTAATCCCTCTCTCTAACCCAAAATAAATTTTCTAATATTTTGGGGCTGGAGAGATGGCTCAGCGGTTAAGGTGCTTGCGTCTAAACCTAAGGACCCAGGTTCAATTCCCCAGTACTCACTTGAGCCAGATGCACAAAGTGGCACATGTGTCTGGAGTTTGTTTCCAGTGGCTAGAGGCCCTGGTCTCCGTCTCTTTCTGTCTGTCTGTATCTCTCTGCTTGCAAGTAAATAAATAAAATAAAAATTTTTCTAATGTTTCAAATGATATTATTGTTTATCAAGGAAATATTTTAGAGCCTATACATTAATCAAAATTAATAAAAAATTTAGAAAGGATACTGAACATAAGATCAATTTAGAAACCTAAATATATTTTGTACAACATCGACAAAATAAATTTATGTTTATTTATATTAATAATAAATAAATAAAATTATATTATTATAATTGCAATAAAATATATTTAAAATAAAAACACAGGTACAAAGTTCCTAGGAATAAATAAATACAATGAATAATGTGTAAGGCCTTATGTAGAATATTCTAGAACTCTGTTGAAGGATATTAAAGAGATCTATGTAAAGAGATATTCCATGTTTATAAATAGGTGTATCTATCCTGTAAAATGTCAAATTTCTTTAAATTGAATAATTGATTCAGTGTAATTTCAATTAAAAAATAAAAGTTTTACTTGAAAAATTGATCCTAAGATTTAAATAGAAAAACAAAGAGTCAAGAGTAGCTATATCTTTCCAACCTAGGAAAGGAGTCTTAACAGAATATTTTTATAAAGTGATACAAATTAGTAACGTGCTATATATAACTAAAAACAAATCCTTGTCTGGAATATTTTAAAAACTGTCAAAAAGAAGAAAAAGAGAGTGACTCTTTTTAGCCCAGAGGAAGAGGAGGATAAAAACGGCTGATAAACATGTTGAAATGCTGCTCCTTTTGTTATTGATGAGAAATGTACAACACAACTGCGTGGTGACATCATTTCCCATTTCCCAGAAAAGGCAGACAATTCACAGCTGCAGAGGTAGCAGAATGTGGAGTTGTAAATGATCAAGTAGTTTAGAATACAATTTGATGTTAGTGGCCCAAGTTAATTGTGTCCATTTTTATGATCAGCAAATGCCTTTCCTAGGTTTGTGCCTCAGAGACACTGAAGCCTACCTGATTCGGCTTTACTTGCATGAACCATCACTGGAAATAACCCACAGGAGGCTAGGACGCTCGTCTAATGTGAAATCACATCACAGCATGCCCCTCCTTTAATCCACAGTGTCTCTGCCACAGTGGGAATAGAATGCTGACCTTCATTGTCTCCTCTCTGACCTCATCAGGTGCCTCTCTCCCAGGTCCTCGGGACTCAGCTCTCTCCACCCTTGCTTCTCTTCCCACCTGCTCAAGGCTAACTCTTTCCATCTCTGAGCTTGGTCACCTCCTTGAGGAGTCCTTCAGGCTCTTTTCCCATCTTATTCCCCATCTCAGTTTTGATTTGTTTCCTTTAATGAATATTTAGATAAAGGATAGGTTATACCAAACAACTTCAGAAATTCCAAGTATCTATTGAGAAGTGTTTACTTTTTTTTATTTTTGATCTAAAAAATTCAAGCAGCATTCGAATGTTTCACCAATGTATACTCAGTGATGTTTATGCCAAAATATTAAATAGATCTTTCAACTAGACTAAAAGTCCTCCAATGCCCACTTGACTTAAAGCTATGCTTCAAATTAGGTTGGTTCCAATACATATTTAAGAATAGCACTTGTAGGGACTTGGGAGATGTTTCAGTGGTTAAAGGCACTTATCTGTAAAGCCTGTCAGCCCAAGTTCAATTCCCTAGCACCCATGTAAAACTGATGCAAAGTGGCACATGCACCTGTGATCCCAGTACCCCTGTGACAGTTGGAGGCAGAGCCAGGAGAACTCAAAACTCAAAACTCATGGGCCAGCTTGTCTGATACACCTCGAAGCTGTCCTTTGACCTCTACATGTGTGCCTTGGCATGTGTGTCCATAACACACACACACACACACACACACACACACACACACACACACACATCTCTAAGAAGTAGCATTCATAAACACTAGACTTTGCTCTTTCTAAAAGATGCTTGCATTTAGGTTAGTGCATATCTTTGTTTTATTTGGATTCTATTTATTTATTGAGAACTTTGAAAATCATATTTATGTAAATCATCTTTAATCAAATATGCATATTTGTTTGCTGGTACATTTTAATTTATTTTTTTTCCTGGTTAGTTCTTGCACTCTTAAGAAGAGCTTGCATGGAATTCTACTTAAGAGACAGGCTAAACAAACAAAGCATTTGAGAGACACTTAAAGTTTGGTAAAATATGGAAATAATGCAGACATTTTACATTTTCAATTATAAGACTCATGTTCCTGTTCAACCAACCATGAATGCAAGTAAGATAGATTCCTCTTAATGATAGAAAAATTAAACTAACATAAAAATACATCTAGAAAGCAACAAGTTAAACAAATTCTTGGTCTCCAAAACTTCTTTTTAAAACTACTTAACTGGATTTAATAAGCTAATATTCTGATATGGGAAATACCACAGAGAAAATGGAATTTCTTTGTTTAAAGTTAGTTATAAAAGCTGCGACTTAAAGCACCTTTTCCTGTATAAAGGATTAAGAAGATGAAACTATGATGTCTCATTGCTGACTTTCTGATTGACAGTGTTATCTGAAGGGGAAGTCTGGGGTGGAGGGTCACTTGCTCCACTGGGAAGTTCACATGAAAGTGCTAAGAGAAACCTCTAAATTTTCTGTTTCTGTTTCACTTTTCTAGTTTTATAAGCAGCTAGAAAATTGTTGAGAGCAAAGGATAAAATAATTGAATTTTCATTAGAGGTATCTAGTTACCTGATATCAGAGTGGCACTGAAGCAGATATTAACATGCAGTTCTGACTCACCACAGATGTCAATCACTCCATAGTAAATATCTGAAGCAGGGTACAGCTAGTAGTATTTTGGTATTTAGTTTAGAAAAAAAAACCCAGGACAGTTGTCTTAATGTAATTTTTAATAATACTCTAGGGACACCAATGTCGGTTTTCGGTTTGATTGTCTGGCTCTACTTCCTGTAAATTGAGAGTAAGCGAGGAATTGAGGGATGGCTCAGTGACTAGTTATCTATCATGAAAACACTAGAAAAGCAGGCACGTTACGACTTAGCATTGAGTTAGCAATGGTTCTGTTTGCTCAGATATGTCTCTTCTCTGTGTGCCCCTTGGGATCCTCTGGGCAGGACACCTGAGCTGAGGCTTTCCCCTGGCCTCTTGCTACTTCAGGAGATGAGACAGAGCTCTCCCAGGGCCACCTGCAGGACATCGGGACAGCCAGGGCCACCTGCAGGACATCGGGGACAGCCAGGGCCACCTGTACCCACCTGAGAAACACCGAGCTGGGGCTGTCGGTGGAGCTGTGCTGGGCTACCACACCGGTCTTCTTGGGGCTGCCAGGAATCTCAAACCGGAACACCGTGTCACTGGAAGAATGCCTTTTCTTCACCATTGTACACTCGTCTACCACCAAGTCAAGAAATCAGCTCAAAAGCTCATTTCCAAAGCTCCCAACGCAAGTGAAAACCAGTGTGTTTCACCTCTGTACAGTTCCTGCTTTGAGCAAGCTCCTCACCTGACTCCTGGTCTAGATGAGGCAAATTTTTTTGAAGTCAGTTAATGAGTAACGTGTCCCTATGACACAGGGTGGTTCTCATCCTATCCACATTTGTTTTAAAGAGAAAGTACCATGTTTTAGTTACTCCTATGAGCACCACTGAATAAATGGATTTAAGCAGAAAATCTAAGGGAAAATAGGCAAAACGCCGTTGGCATGGAGACGTTAATAGTTGCATGCTTTTCCTGACCACCAGAGCCTGATGGACAGGGTGAGGAATGTGGTTGCTGTGTGCCTCACACACACAGGACATAGTCCTCAGCCCAGGACACTGAAGGCTGTGTGCATGCCTTGCTCCTTGCTGATGGATATGCTGAGTACAATGTCAAGGAGTACAAACATTCTGGATTATATTTTTCACAGTAGGTTGTGACCTCAACTAAAGCAACAATAGCAAAGATTGCAAGAGCTTGAACTTGGCTCTGTTACTTGCTGGATGTGCTTGGCATCTGTCTGTGTCACTGGGTTAGAATGCAATATACAAGAACATGCCATGACATTTGTAATTACACCATGTATTACTGTTGTCATTTAAATACACATTGTACTAAGACCCAGAGAGTCCAGAAAAGAAATTTCCACTGTGTGATAATCTTCGGCTGCTTCACGCTTAGTAAAAGACATCACCTTCCTTCTACCAACGTTTCTAGTGACAGTGAAAGATTTTTTTCCAGAGTAGTTAGGATTTCTTTCTAAGTTGCCTCTGCGATTAGTCGGTGGTATGAAAAGAAGTGCAGAGATTATGATTGTGGAAGAGATCAAAGTTTCCTGGGAAATCAAACCTTTAGCCTTGGCCTCATTAGCACTTTGCTCTAACTGGCTGATAACAGGCAGCTGGGAGAGCACTACTCTCTGTGCAGGCTTTGCAATTAGAGTCTATCAGTTGGGTTTTCCTGGTGCCCAATAGGGTGGCCTCACTTGCCTTTTGGATTTTTGTTTTTTAGAATGGGATGTTCTAAGTCCTGGGAACCCACTAGTGCTGGGCAAAGTGTGGTAGGTGCCCACACTAGTGGCCCAGTGCTGTGTCTGATGGGGTCCTGGATACAGCTGCCCTCCTCTGCTTTCTCTTTTCATTTTAAGGTTCAGAAAGATTTTATTATAGCTTAGATCTTTAAGGAGGGAGAGCTTTTTTTTAAAGATGCTATTTTTTATTGTCCATATGAATTACCATATTTAGTGGGCAAACAATGAGTTGTTATCCCCAGTCCCCCACTGCCCCCTCCCCAAACCACTGGATAACCTCCTCCACGGGTCGTCTGGATCAGTCCTTGTGACAGGGGACCATGGATAGCCTAGAATTCAGCCATGTTCTCCAGGCCATGCCTCTGGATAATCAAGGAGGGAGAGCTTTAAGAGAAGGGAAGCTGGAAGGAAGGAAGGAAGGAAGGAAGGAAGGAAGGAAGGAAGGAAGGAAGGAAGGAAGGAAGGAAGGAAGGAAGGAAAGAAGGAAGGCAGGCAGGCGCCTGTGCTTTCTTGACAGGACATGGCCTGTGACTCCCTTTGGTTACCCCTGGGCTGCCACTGTGTGGGAAATCATGTTGAAATGACATTGCATAAGTTACACTAACATGCTGACTCAAGCCAGTCAGCACACTTCCTACACTAGCATCCACCTGCGTGTAAACAAAAGTCTACTCAGCACAGATGTTAATAACCAACGAAGTGAAGACTGTTGCTTTTCCTCACACAGATTTGGATTTTTAATTTAGAGCAACATGTCTCTAACAGAAAACGTTCCAGTGTGTCTTTGGGCGTAGTTTTCACCAGGGAAGCTTTTCTGGTGCTCAATGAACACACATGTGCAAAGCTCTGTGGCAGCAAGCCTTTGGCTTTCATCGCTGTTCCACTCTTTCTCGTGGCTTGCATTTCAGTTTAAAGCCCCTGGCTAGAGGATGTTCAAAGTCTTCTGAATTTTTTTTGTTTAAACCCCACAAATTAAAGTTTGACTTAATTTCATTTATTAATTTATTGAAGCAAGCTTCAATAAAACAAAGCCCAGAGCACCAGGAACTTATTATTTTGGAATGATGATTGTCTTGTTTATTTGATTTAAGCATTCTGAAGTCCACACAATTATTGGTGCTAGGATAGATATGGAGTGAGAACTTTATACCCACATATTCTCCCTTCTTCCTCATTGTCCCCCTCCTCCATTGTTTTAGAAAAATGGGGTCTCGATATCAAGGCATAAAATCAAACTAAAAAACACCAAACAGAATTCAGAATTCAGTTTTTCACAGTCATGGAATGTAAATTTCTATTTGTAGGTAAACAAAATTTCCACTATGATTAAGCCAAGTTGGAAATATTTGTACTTTGAGATGTATCTGGTAGCTTATGCTATATATATATGTATATATATACATATATATTCTGAGTATGATGTTTTGAATGTGAATGGATATCCCCCCACAGCCTGAGGTATTTTTGAATAAGATTAAGCTTCCTACTTAAGTCTCCAGTGACTTGTGGAAGAGAGCAAGGTTTCCTGGGAAATCAAACCTTTACCTTGGTCTCATTAGCACTTTGCTCTGTCACTGGGGGTGGATCTCGAGTCCAGCCCTACTAGGTATGTAGCAAGCAGTTTGAGATCTGTCTATTCGTGCTTGCTAATGCCAGCTTCCTTCACCATGATGGTGCTTCTCCTGGAACCAGTAAGACTTAAATAAAACCTTCCTTCCCATAAGCTGCTTCTGGTTACATGGTTGTCCTAGCAAAGAGAAGGTAACTGCAACCCTGGGTGATATTCATAACATTGGTGTGTACACTCTAAGCACATACTACTCTCATGAAAAGTCCAAGTATGAAGTCTATACATAGCATTCAGAAAGTACTAGGCATGATTTAAAAAAATTATTTTGTTTGTGATCAGAGAGAGAGATAGAAAGAGAGAGAAAGAGACAGAGACAGAGAGACAGAGACAGAGAATGGGTGCACAAGGCCTCTTGTCACTGCAAATGAACTCCAGATGCATGTGCCACTTTGTGCATCTGGCTTTACATGGGTACCGGGGAACTGAAGCTGGACCAGCAGGCTTTGAAAGCAAGTGTCTTTAACTGCGGAACTATCTCCCCAGCCTGAAAGATTGGCCTTTTGAGCTGATCATATTTTTCTTAGTGTTGAGTGTAGTTGTTCATAGTATGGAATGTATGATTCATTTTTATCAGTGTGATAGCAGCTGTGTCTGTGTGTACCTTATGGAAGACCTATTCCCGAAAGAAGAGCAAATGCTAAGAATTGAGGTAGAAGAAGGGTTGACACACTCGTAATAATGACTCTGCCAAGCAGTCTGGATATCCGGACTAACTCATGGACTAGATTATATAAAGTTCCTTCTAGCTTTCTGACATGCCTTATTCTATAGATTCTATGATAAATTTTGGGGATGAGGCTAATTCCTCCTCATGGGCACAAGCCCTTCTTTGAGAGGGTGCAGAGAGAAGGAGGCTGGCCTGGGCAGAAAGTTATGACTCTTTAAAGTGGTTATGGCATTAGAGAGAGCTTTCCCCCAGAAAGATGAGTGACTTGGTCATGCAACTCCAGTAGACACAGTGAGGCCAGACTTAGGGCAACCTTTCCTACTGTGCATTTGGCCTTGGTGACAGAAGAGAAAGAAATCTGAAAACCCTGCTTCCTATTTTAATTCTGCCACCAACACGGGCAACTCATTTGGCTGCTTTTCATTATATTTGTTTACATTTCTAAAATGAATTAAGATGATTGATTTTAAGCATTCTTTTTTCTCTATTATTCAAAATTAGATACATTGAATGAGCAAATAATGTGTTGGTATCCCCAGTTCCCCGATTTCCCTCTTCCCTGTTCCCAATCAGCTGGATATCCTCCTTGGTGGGCAGTCTGGATCAGTTCATGGGGAAGGGGATTATGGATATGACTTTAAGCATTCTGTTATTATAAATTTTGATTGATCAATGAGTATATTAATTATTTAGCCACGATATGCTAATAAGCTTGTTTTCCAGAAAACAAAGCTCTAATTTGGAGTGGTAGATGTTTTTCAAAGTGTAAATATTTCTGCCATGGTTGATTGATGTAAACTTGGCTTGGGTGACAACCAGCTCTTATGAGCCAGCTCAGGCTGACTCCCTCCCACCATGACAGATACTTAAACATTCAAACCTGGGTGCTTGGTAAAGCTTCTGAATTTGTCCCAGACTTACTAGATTTAAGAAACCGGTGTTCTTTGGTACAAATAGCATTATCATCTGCAAAACTGCATAGTCATCACAGCATACTTTGTGATTATATATAAGTTGCGTATTATTTCTATAGAAATAGTTTTGAAGATGTTATACTTAGTGTTTCTATAAGAAGATTTTTTTGTATTGTTATTGGGAAAATATATATAACATAAAAATCACAATTTTCAAGTTTTTAGTGGCACTAAGTATATTCACAGAATTGTACTCATAAGGTTTTTAAACTACAATTTTTGTTTATAAATAATTGTATACTTGCTGTAGACATCCTGAAGATGCACAAAACATAAAGAAGAAATAAGAGCAATCATCTTCTTCACCCTTGGGATGGTCATGGTTTACATTTTCATGCCAACAATTTTTTTGTTTGGAAGACAGTGTCTCATGTATTTCAGGCTGGTTTCCACCTCACTATGGAGCCTAGCCAAAGATGACTTTAAACTTCAGATCCTCCTGCCTCCACCTGCCGAGTGCTGGGATCTCAGGTGTGCACTACCACACTCAGTATCAGATTTATGCTTCATTCAAAAAGTTTGTCAAAATAGTTGGCAAACCTAAAATAAATATTCTCCTGTGCTATCCATAACCCTTGCCACATGGATTGATCCAGTGTGCCCACCGAGGAGGATACCCAGTGAATTGGGGATGGGGGCGGGGGTGGGGAAATGGGAATATAAGCACAATATTTACTAGTCGATGTATCTAATTTTGGGCAATAAAGATAAAATATGAAAAATAAATAAAAATTAAAAAAATAAATATCCTAAAATAAATATCCAACATTTACTACACACACACACACACACACACACACACACACACACACACACACACAGCATTTTCAAGAGGATTTGCCATCTAAAGTGAGGAACAAATGACACTTCCTGGCTCCTTTCTCCCCAGGGGCCATGAATAGTTGAACAGAATTACTGACATAGTTGAACTCCATGAAAGAGGTTTGTGTTTACCCTTGGCCAAGATGTTTGAGATTAGTTTAGAAACTCAGTGCACATTATGAGATTTTAGTGGCAATATAGACCTTACAAAGCCCATATTTCTGTTCAGAAGGGATAAGTTGACCTTCTCAAGGTCACAAGAATAGTCAGTGGCAGAGGTCCATTGCCCTGGCCTTGTCCTTCCTCACTTGACAACCTGGATCCTCTCCACACCATGTCAAGGTGCAGAACCTCATCACTCAGGTGATCAGACTTCCTCCAGTAACAACCCATCTGTGGTTAATATAGTCTTTGGGGGGGGTAGCGAGGGGGGCTGTCTTGCTATGTAGTCCAGGTTGTCTTGAATTTGTGATCCTCTTGCCTTTGCCCCCCCCCCCCAGGTGCTGGGGTAACAGGTGTGTACCACCTTGCCTGAGTCATAGTGGGTGAGTTTAAATTTTGCATAGTTATTAGGGTTTTAAGAGTCTGTAAATTTGTATTTTGGATAATGTTGGGCATCCTTTTTAACTACACATGTTACTTACTATTTATTTCTAAGCAACTATTTATTTATTTATCTTTATTATCCATAATTAAGATACACTTAATGACCGAATAATGTGTTGGTATCCCCAATTCCCCAATTTCCCTCTTCCCTGTCCCCAATCAGCTGGATATCCTCCTCCATGGGCAGTCTGGATCAGTCCATGGTGCAGGAGGTTATGGATAGCCTAGGAGTCAGCCCGGTTCCACCTCCCTTTGTATGTTATTACTGAGGGGGGGCATGTCTCTGGACATTCTCCCCCACCATGGCTCTTATAATCTTTCCGTCCCCTCTTCCGCTCAGATTCCTGAGTCATGGTGGGTGAGTATTAAGGCTGGTAAGTAACTACTTTTAACAATATAAGTAGAAAGTCAGACTTGGTGGATTTGATCATCTGTATTACATTTGAAGTCAATGGCCACAGAGCTAAGATTTTAAAGCTTGTCTGTAGACTCCAAAGCCCTGTGCCTTTCCATTGTTCCAAAGTCTCCCCCAAAGGAAGGTAAAGAAGCTGACATGCTTCACCCACTTGTACTTTGCATAATATTTTCTGTTCCCATCCCTCCTCCAGGCTGAGTTTGTCTTCATTCTGCTCCCTGTAAGCATGGTCATGCCTTCTTGTGTCTCTCTGGACACATTCTTTTTACTACCCTACTTTGGGGCTGAGCTTATAACCCGTCAATAAAATTCCTCAATCTTTGTAGACAGATTTCCTTTGAGAGATTTATAAACAATTGTCAGAATCTGGAGATATGGCTCAGCAGTTAAAGGTACTTGTTTGTGAAGCCTGATGGCCCTGGTTCGATCCCCCAGTACCCAAGTAAAGCTAGACACGCAACATGGCACGTGTGTGTACAGTTCCATCGCAGAGTCAGGAGGGCCCATAGTCCTTCTTTTTCTTTTTCTCTCTTTCAAATAAATAAAATATTACCACAACTGTCACTGGAATATTAAAGAAATTAAAATATATGTATACTTCTATTTGGCACTCCATTACTAATTTTACAAAACTTAAACGGGAAGAAAAGGAAAAGTCTCAAGACCAAAGCTCAGCTCATAGTTCCTTCTTACAAGAACTCATAAAACCTAACCTGAAACCAAACCTATCTTTCTTGATTAAAAGGAACTCACAAGCAAAACATGCAGATCTGACATGTATGAGTCATGGTACATTTCGCTGCAGTTTCCCTTAACTGAAGTGGGAAACACTGCGCTCTTCCAGCTCTGCTTGGATTCTTCAACTTGAATGACATGAAGAAAATCCAAACTCTGTTAAGCTTCTACTCAGTGGAAAATACAAGCTAAACACACTTGTCTCAGAAGTTTCTCAGTACGCTAAGGTCTTGCTTTTGCTCAAAGTTCCAATGATGAACAAGGAAAGTGCCTCCAACAGGTATCCAAAGGCCTTCTGCATGCGGAGATAAAGATTTCCCAGAGCAGAGAGGCAGCCTGCCCTCTTTTCCTTTTTGTGGTCCAGGTCTGAGACCTGTCAGTAACTTACAATTCTGGGTCTGGCTCCGCAGGTTTCATTTCCGACTCCATGACTACGTTCTTCCAGGGTATGAGCTGGGCTTGCAACACCTGCTGAAAGCTTTTCTTTGGTGCAAGGCCCTGCTGTTTTCTCTTTATCTTCCAGAGGCCAGCTGTTCTCTAAGAAGCTCTGCAGAGCACCAGGAAGGAACTTTGAGCTTATGTCTCATCCCGCCAATGACAGCCCTGTCAGCGAAGTGGCTCTGCTCTGCCCTCCCAAGTACTAGGATCAAAGTTTCTCTTCCAAGTCTGCTTAGACACATGGGATCAGACATGCCCCAGACCTACCTCTGTGGGCCAGAAGGTGATTCTAGAAGCATTAAAGATCAAAATCCTTTCTGGCCTCCAGTCTTTGTTTTATTTGATGTTGACTTGAAGTGACAATCATCAATCCCTTATACACAGCCACTAGGTCCTTCCTTGGCCCTGATTTCCTTTTTCACTAGAAGATAGAAGACAACATAATGCTACCTGGAAGAGCTCACCTTAATTCTCCCTTAATTTTCACATGATTTTTTAATCCTCACTTAACACAACTGTATATACATTGTGTAAATTAAACATGCGTGTTATAGTTACCTTCTCTTTGCTGGGACAAACACGCAAGTAGAAGAAGCTCATGGGAGAAAAGGATATATTTTGGTTTAGAGTCTCAAGGGGAAGCTTCATGATGGCAGGGAAAAGATGCCAGAGCAGAGGCTGGACTTCATCTCTGCCACAGCAGGTGGAAAACAGCAGCAGGAGATTGAGCTGAATTAACACTGGCAGGCTAGGGACTAATCAGCCTCCAGGTCTACCCCCAATGACACACCTCCTCTGGCTAGGCTCCACCTCCTAAGTTGCCATCAAGCATTCAAAACACACGAGTTTGTGGAAGACATGTGTTTCAAACCACCATAATGCCCATCACAACTTAATATTCACTGTTAAATGATTTCACTGTTGTCTCACTGCTGTGTTTTCTACAGTCAGAACAGGTCTTTTTGCTGAGCATGTTCAGTGTCAGGTTTGTCCAAGTTCTTCCCTTGCTGTGGACATTCTACAGATATTTACTGATGAGAAACCTGTCATGGCAGAAAGGGAATTTATGGGGTGTTAGCCTTTCTGTTCTTTCTTTTAAGAAATTGTTCCCCAGTTCAGTTGTAGCAGCAAGATACCCTGGCATACCCATTCCTCCCCTTTCTGTCTTACAAATAAGTAAATAAATAAATATATTTTAAAAATAAAAATGAACGCTGAAACTCAAATAGGTAATTAGCAGCAAAGTTGGCGATTTCAAAGTGTACCAGAAATAGCCACCATTCTGACATTAAAATAATTTATATTCAAAATACATGCTGTGGAAAGTGTGTGGTGTATGGATTGCAGGTGTCCACCATGCTTCCTCCCATACGCTAAGGCTAGGAGGATAATGGACTATTATTGGAGAATAAACTTCTGCTTACAGTATACTTATATAAGGTTAAAATGCATATGTAATTACTGCCATGTACTGAGATATACAAGACAGGTGCTTTAACCAGCTAAGCAATGAAGCCTGTACTGAGATATAGAATTAATCTTTCAACCTCTAACTCAAGCAATATGAGTTAATTTATGTAGAGTTAATTTAAGTAGTTAATTTAAGTAGCATAGTATTTGTGCGCCTCACTAATGTCTAGTGAAGCCTTTAAAAATCTATACTTGCTTCTTTTAAAATATTTACTAATGTGAATGGAATGTAGCAATTCATTTTAATTTCCCAACTCTATTTTGTGTGTTGATATTATGTTCCAAAATTTGAATGACTATGCTTGATCTCTAAATAAATGAATTCAGAGGGAAAGAAATTATTTATTCCACAATGTCAATAAGGTAGGGTCTAAAGTTGTTCACTAACTAGAAGAACAACAGATATCCTAAAAGTGTTTTCTTCTGTGTCAAATAAAATCCAAGTTGATGAACTCCAATGGTCACATATTTTTAGATAGTTAATTCATTGTACTTAAGTTATTGCAGAACAAATGTATGTGGGGAGATGATTTATTTGCATAAAAAGTACAAGATGTAGCTTGAATGTAAAATGTCCCTCATGGCCTCATGTGGTTGCAATTAAGCCTCATACTTGATCTCTAGCTGGGGAAGCCTTTGGGTGGTAGAGCCTTGCTGGAGGAGGTGTGTCACTGATAAATAATCCATGTATAATCTAGCTTACTACTGCTTTCCTGCTGCTACGTGACAACATGAGCCAGACTCCTGCTCATGCCCTGCCTTCCTCACCATGAGGAATCTTCCCCTCAAAGCTGTAGATAAACCAAAAGCTTTTCTTTCCTGAGATTCTTCTGGTTGGGTTCTTGTGTGACAGCAAGAAGGCAAGTGGTACAGAAGGTAAAGTTTGTGAATGTGGAGAGTACAATATGCTTGAGTTTAAGGCTAGAATAGTAGAATTTCTGTGCATGAGGCGACTGAAGAATAGAAATAATTTTCATTTTCTACTTTTATCCCCCTCTTTCAATCAAAATTTGCCCTCAGACTCTGTGGTAGAGTGGAGGCATTGATGACTCTGTTAGCTTCATGACTATATTCGCTTTCTATTATCGTGACAAAATTGATGAGAAAGATTACTTCAAGGAAAAAAAAAGATTTATTGTGACTCATGGTATAAGTGGTTTCAGTCCATGGTCAGTTGGCTCCATAGCCTTGGAGCCTGTGACTAGGCAGAGTATCATGAAAGCTAGAAGATATGGCCCTAGAGTTGGTTAGCTCCTGGCAGCCAGCAACCAAGGACACATGAGGTAGGTCCAGGGACAACCTATGGCCTCCAAAGGCACATCCCAGTAACCTACTTCCTGTGACTAGACCCCACCTCTTAGTAGCTCCTTCAACTGTGAGCACAATGGATTGATCCACTGATGAAACTACTCAGACACCTCTCAAGGTCTCACCTCTGCTTCAGGAACCAGGTGTTCAAAATGTGAGCATAGCAACGACTCAGCTTAAAGTAATAACCCATATATGTCCATATTCAGTCCTTTGCACTGGGGTTTCATAGACTCTACCCACTGTAATTTGGGCTTGTGACTTGCTTTGGCCCAGAGAAGATGGCAGATGTGATGTGACAATTCCAAGCCTAGACCTGAAGAAACCCCAGCGTTTCTGGTTTTTTGATTTGTTTCTTCTCTGTGGTCATTGTGGTAATATGGCTGAATTGTGAATATCCCGAAAGACCTCAAGGAGCAGAATGCTGTGTCATTCAGCTGTCATATACCACCTAGATCCTGAATGACCTGCAAGCTCACCACAGTCACAGGAGTGAGCTCAGTCCACATCTAAGGGGTCTGGATTAGCAAAACTGCTGTCAGTCTGTAGCCTCCGGATTCATTGTCTTCAGCTCTCACCTTTGAAGATCGCCTGTGATGCTACCTGCTTTTGAGCCTGTGTTGCTCTGTTAATAAGGTCAAGTTAGAATAGCTCCCTCAGGGGCAATCACATTCTGATTGTTGTCACCTGCTTGAGCTAAATAAAGACTCTAGGGAGCTTTCAGGTCAGTAAGTCGGCAGGCAGAACAAAGCCAGTGAAGTGGGATCTTGACATCCTGATATACACCGCAGAGGCCTGACATATTTATATACATCTGTGACCTGTCTCAGAATCAGACCTGGTAGAGCAGAGCTATTGTCACCACAACCCCACATCTCTACTTCTCTGTCTGTCTCCCTTTTCTACCTGCAGCCCCCTAGCAAACTCATGGCCGAGCTCACCAGTCATTCTGCTCAGGCCTGTTTCCAAAGCCTTCCTGGCAGTGGCCCAGATTTGTTTGCATTGGAGGGCTAACACACTGTTCGTGTGTCACCTAACTTCCACGCGTGTCCCATGCCTGATGCGTGAGCACCTTCAGGCATGCCAAGGGATGAGTGCCATGCTCTTCAAAGTTCTGCAAGATGATGAGGAGGGAAGCAACTTGGCAAAGCTCTGTCCATTCTCTGTGACTGCTCAGTCTTACTGTTAAAGAAAGAAATGAAGTAAATCCAGAAGTGATTGCTTATAGGAAATTTGCCCCAAGGTCCCTTTGACCACCATTAAACACATTTTCTGCTGATTTGGAAACTCGAAGTTATAGGGCTTCTTTATAACTTTAGTAAAGATTAACTCTCATTTTAGTACCTTTGTTCTTAGTCATAGACTATGTGACGTGGATGGATCCAAAGCCACACAGGTGATGGCCGGTGAGGTCATCAATATAATATGATTATCCAGTTGTGAGCTTTTTTTTTTTTTTAAACAGAAAAAACAGTGAAAATCTCCACATTGAGAATGGAGAGTATTGCTGTGTTTATCTGTCCTTCCTGGTGTCTGCTCTCCAGCCTGGAGCCAAGCTGATCTCTGAGAATAAAATCAGCCATTCTGCTTCCTCTTCTTCTTCCTCCTGCCCCCCCTCCTCCTTCACCTTCTGCGTCTCTGTCTCTCCTCTCCTCTGCCCATGCTATGATGCAACCACAACCAGAACCTCTACATACACTACTATTGAGCTATACTTCCAGCTCCCCAGTTATTACTTTTTTATTTCTTTATTTGGAGAGAGAGAGAGAGAGAGAGAGAGAGAGAGAGAGAGAGAGAGAGAGAGAGAGAGAGAGAGAGAGAATGGGCATACCAGGACCTCTTGCCACTGCATGTGAACTCCAGATGCATGTGCCACTTTGTGCATCTGTTGTCCATCTGCCTTTACATGGATACTGGCCAATTGAACCTGGGCCATCAAGCTTTGCAAGCAGGTGTCTTAAACCACTGAGCAATCTTTCCAACCCCTAGTTTTTAAGTTTTTAAACATAATGGTCTTGTTGTTGCCCAGACTGGCCTCAAATACTTAGACTCAAGGGGTTTTGCTGCTTCCCCAGTCTTCCAAGTAGCTGGGACTATAAGTGTGACCACTTGTTTGGCTTTACTGTCCTTAAAGTCTTCTGATGATTTAACATACTATTGAAAATAAAGTAGAAATGTCAGTCTATGGTCCTGATGAGATCTCTGCTCCTGTCTTTATCCCCACTTGACTCAGACCTTCTTACATTGGCTACTGCTTCCCTCCCCCCTTTTTGCAAGGGAATAGTGGTTTTTATTTACTTATTAATTCTATCTACTCTGAAGTTTGAACATGAGTGGGGCTCTCAGGTTGGAGAATTCATTATGTGTCCTTAAGACCCTATTTTTTAAAATTACTTTTAACCTTATTTATTATTTTACTTACATGTATATAATGTATTTTTATCACATCCACTCCCACCTCCTTGTATTGTTCAAATATAATTCTGGCTAAGCTCCTTCTTACCAACTACTCCCTCTTCTATTTTGGGGTGTGTGTGTGTGTGTATGTGTGTCCTAATGAGTTTAGTTAGGGTTGTTTTCATGAGCATGGGCACTTAGCAGTAGCTACACTGAAGAAAATGTCTCCCACTCTGCTTTCCTCTCCCTGTCTTATTGATTTGCTTTCTGGTTTGTTGTGTTCAACCTTGTATCACCTTACATCACAATGCGGGTCGGAATGTGTTGCCCATAAACCCAGGTGTTGCTGATGTGATACTATTAGGAGATGGGGATTTGAAGAGGTGAGCAGCCATGAAGGGTTCACCTTTGCTAATGAGTCTAAGAACCTCATAAAAGAGGCTTCAGTCAGCTCTCCGTGGCTTTGTTCTTCCTCCTTCCTCAGGAGGATGTGGAATGCTGGCAGCTTCCAGCATAATAAGTAAAGAATTTCAATTCTTTATAAATTACCCATTCTCAGATATTTTGTTACCATAGTACAGACCAAGGATTAATAAAAGAAATAGTATGTTTTTGTCTCAATTTTCTAGCCATTTCTGCTCATTGTGTATTTTAAAAAATTTTATTATATTTATAAGGAGAGAGAGAAGAGAGATAGACAGAGACAGAGACAGAGAGAATGTGCACACATCAAGGCCTCTCCAGATGCATGTGTCATTTTGTGAATCTGGCTTTATGTGGGTACTGTGGATTTGAACTTAGGCCATCAGGCTTGTAAGCAAGTGCCTTAACCACTGAGCATTCTGTCCAGCCTTCAATGTGTATTTTGGGGAAAAAGAAAACATGTAAAGATAAATACAATGGATTCAGACAGTTTTTGAATGAAATTATCTTTTGCCCAAAACTTTTTAATATCTGAAAAAAACTGAGGAAGACTAAAATAGTCAAGGAAATTTCCATACATTTGCATAGAAACAGTGGGAGTTAGGAAAGAAAAAAAATGGTTCCCCTGGAACATTCTAGAAGTGATGGTTTGG
>PVHP010028007.1:0-23411 GCA_004024765.1 Zapus hudsonius
TTTTTTTTTCAAATTTTATTTATTTGGGAGGCAGGGCACACGTGCCACAGAACATGTATGGAGGTCAGAGGACAAGTTCAAGGTTTATGTGCTCTACCTTCTTTGAGATAGGGCCTCATACCACTGCAAACAAATTGCCAGGCTGTAAATGAACATCAGAGTAGCTGGCCCTCCGAGCTTCGGATTCTCCTGCTCTGCCTCCCATTGTTGTAGGTGTGTTGGGATCACAGGTGCATGCACCACTTTACATACAGCTTTGCATGGGTGCTGGGGAACTGAACCCAGGCCATAGGCCTTGCAAACCCTTGCCTTTAAACACGGAGTCATCACCAGTTCTTGAGGGAAAAATGGTGGGAGGTTTTGTTTACATGTACAAGAGGGGTATAGTTTTTAACTTCTTGAGCCTTTCAGAGACCCTTGATCTTAAAACAAACAGATTTCTCCCTTATTAGTGGGTCTGTATGAGTGAGGGGTTTTGTGCTGATGACTTGGAAAAGGAGTTGAGCCTCCAGATTAAAATGTTTTTGTCTGTGTTGAATTAGAAAAAAGCCTGTGACATGGTTCTGTCAGCCAAGTAGACTTGACTTGCACATGTGGTTTGTTTCTCTCTCCCCTTAATTAATTCTTAAATCAGTTGGTGGTATACTTGGGTTTCTAAGACACGGTGGAAACAGTTTGAAGAGTTGTTTTCTAAGAGGATTAAGAGTACTTGAAGGGTTAATTAAATCTGGCAAAAGTGTCCCTGTTTATGAAAGTTTGTCACACGTCCACGGAAGTGAAAACCAAGGGTGATTTACACTGGAATGCTCGGTTTGGGAGTGTTTCTAAATGAAATGTTGGCTGTATGCCATGGATAACAGAATCAGTCTATTAGAGATACTTGTGTGGTTTTGAGACCCTGACCAAAAAAAAAGAAAGAGAGAGAGAAAGAAAAAGAAAAACTGCCCCCAGCAGCAGATGAGGACTTTCTTTTTTTCACTTCTGTTATTTCTCCATGAAGAGTTTGCTTTCTGTGGATTCTCAGCGACTTCTGTCAGCCCACCGTTGTGTCCATGACTGTGGTACTGAGAACTTTGTAAAGACCTTGCATGTAACTGGTCACCTGTCCTGGGTAATGTCCTAGTTTGCTGATCTCATATGCAGTATTGCTTTTTGGTGGATGGACTTGCTGAGCTGAAATAGAGACAGAGGGACTTGAGATTTTCTTTTCACCTATGCATGAGATTAACATGTATTTGTTAAAGAATCATCACTAGGGGCTGGGGAGATGGCGCAGCAGTCAAAGGTGCTTGCTTGCAAAGCCTACTGGCCTGAGTGAACTGGCGCCCATGTAAAGCCAGACACAAAGAGTAGCACAAGCACCTATCATTCATTTGCAGTGGTAAGAGACCCTAGCATTCACACACACACACACACACACACACACACACACACACACACGTGTGCAAATAAATAAATCTTAAAAACTATTCTTAATAAAACTAGTGAACTACCAACACAAAAATATAGCTTTAATTTAGTTTTTTTACCTTTTTAATATATTTTTTAAATTTTTAATTAATTTGCATACATGTGTGTATGGATTCAACAGGGCCTCTTTTTTTTTAAAACTTTTTATTGATAGCTTCCATATATAGACAATAAACCATTATGATTCCCTCCCCACCCTCCCTCATATCTCTTCCCCCTCTCAGTCTCTGTTTTGTTTCGGTGTCATCATCTTTTCCTCCCATTATGTGTAGATATTATCAGGCACTACGAGGTCATGAATACCAAGGCCATTTGTCTTGAATGTCTGGAAGTTTGCACTGTAAGCAGTCCTACACTTCCTTTGGCTCTTACAATCTTTCCACCAACTCTTCTGCTATAGACCTTGAGCCTTGGGAAGTGTGATAGTCCCAATGCTGAGCACTCCACTGTCATTTCTTCTCAGCACTATGGTGTCTTTTACATTATCCCAGTGGTCACCGTCATCTGAAAAAGAGAAGTTTCTCAAGCCAAGAGTGAGAGTAGCATTATTCTTTGGGTATGCTTTTTTTTTTTTTAAAGTGCTTGTAAGGCAGTTTGGTGGGTATAATATATGCATTTAGCTAGACAAAAGCAGGTGTTACTCCCCTAGAGCTCATGACCTCCCCCACCATAGGGTTTTAACTAGGTCTTCAGTACCAGGGATGCTTTCCCTCCTGTGGAGCGGGACTCCATTCCAATTAGAGAGTAGCTGGTTTCCCTCACAATAGACTGTTGCACCAGTTGGCTCATTTGGCCTGGCTGGCCCATCTCAAGGCTTGCAAGGGCCACTGCTGTTCACCACCATGCGACAGGGTCCCTTGCCACTGCAAACAGAATGTCAGGCATTTGCACCACTTTTTGCATCCAGCTTTACATGGATGGTTGGGGAATTAAACCTGTGCTTGCAGGCTTTGCAAGCAAGCATTTTAACTACTGAACCATCTCCACAGCCTCTCTACCTCTATTCATGCCATTTAATATAAATGCTGCTTATCTGTAGTGCAGTACTAAAGTACTTACATGAAAGATATATATTTTTGCAAGCAGAGGCAGAGAAGAGAATTAAAGAGAGGGAATTGGAGCTGGGCGTGGTGGCACACGCCTTTAATCCTAGCACTCAGGAAGCAGAGGTAGGAGGATCACCATGAGTTCAAGGCCACCCTGAGACTACATAGTGAATTCCAGGTCAGCCTGGGCTACAGTGAGACCCTACCTCAAAAAACAAACAGAGAGAGAGAGGGGGGGAGGGAGGGAGAGGGAATTGGTGCACCAGGGCCTTCTACCACTGCAAACAAACTCCATACTCATGTGTCACTTTGTACATCTGGCTTTTCGTGGGTAGTGGGGAATCCAACCCAGGCCTCCTTTGGGCTTTGCAAGCGTCTTTAACTGCTGAGCTGTCTCTCCAGCCTGTGGAGTATATTTTTATTAAACAAACTGTATCAGTGAGGGATGACGTTCCCGTCTCATCTTAAGCTAACAAGCAGCCATGTTGGCATGCTGACAGGTTGGGGGAGGTGTAAAGCTGGTCCAATTCTCTTTTCTAGGTTCAAAGCAGTGGCACATGATTGGTCACCTACAGCCAGAAACCTCCTATGACATTAAGATGCAGTGCTTTAATGAAGGCGGGGAGAGCGAGTTCAGCAACGTGATGATCTGTGAGACTAAAGGTAGGAGACATGGAGGTTGGGACTTTTCCCTGGCCTGGGCTAGAGTTTCACACTCAGGGTTGCTCTTTTGGACGACTGGTATATTTCACTGGGGAAATGTCTGCTTTGGAGTACTTTCTATCTACATTCATATAGACTGTCCTTATAGAAAGATAGTAGTTGGCTAGATCACATATGTAATAAATTATCTGTAATGTTTATGTTAGTTCTATCCATTTATTTCTCTGTGACTCTAGGTAAGTCACTTTCCTTTTTTTCTCCATGAAGAGAGAATAAAAATACTCTTCTGACTGCTTTCTGTTAGAATTACAGTATCAATAACACTGTATGGAAATTAAGAAAAGTACTACATATGTGAGGTAAAATCCATGTCCTATAGTATAATGCAGTGCATGAGGTTGAGTACTTTATAAGGAAAAGAGGCTAATTTAGTTCACAGTTCTGCTGATCAAGGGTATCAGCTCAGCTCTGGTGAGGGTCTGTAGTAGACAACGTCACTATAAGATAAGTGCATACAAGAGAGGAGACCAGTTGTCAAGACAGAAAGCCAACATGGCCAGAAAGGGGCCCGACCTTCTATAATGAGTCTCTAATAAGAAATAAGTAGTCCCCCAAGGTCTTTACCAGTTCCTTGTAATGGAAGTACCCCCAGTGGCTTTCCCCTAGGCTCCACCTTTTTAAGGTTCCACCTCTTAGCATCACCACACTGGGGACAAAGATACCAACACAGAAACACTTTGGAGAACACACTAAAACCTCAGCAATACTCTTAAAGAGACTTCTTAAGTGGCAGGTATATATAGACTAGCCATTTGTTTAATTATGTCAAGTTCAGAATTCACAGTCACGAATCCTTAAAGGGTCACTCTCAACTCTTCCACATACATAGACTGACTAGAAAGTGTTATTATTCTTGAAAATGGAAGACATGTGAACAGTTAGAATAGCTAATGTGAATATTTACAAAACAAAAACAAAAGTTTGAGATAACCTTTACTACCCTCTTGGGGATATTTTTCAGTTACAAGTACCACAAAGTCCCCACTTAGTAGACTTCAGCACTGAGAATCTGTGTGGTTCCTAAAACAAGAACCCTAGAAGCAGGGAACTAAGGTAGTTCAGTTCAGTTCGTGGTCTTCTTTTTCTATCTTGCCTCCTTGTAGGGATCAGTGTGCCCTAAGAACAGCACCACTCGTAGTTTGCCACAGTTCTGAGCTTCACAAGGAGGCACAGGAATTGCTGGTAATGTCTATTTTTGAAGTTAATTTTGATGTGTGTGTACGTGTGTATTCATGTATGTGAGCACAGGCACGCACATGCCACAACACGCACATGGAGATCAGAGGATAAACCTGGCGTCGGTTCTTGCCTTCTGCCTCGTTTGAGGCAGGGTCTCATTCTCATTGTTCAACTCTGGCCCCTGAGCTACTGAGAAAATTTGCTGCCTCCGCCTCCCTTCTTGTTTGAATTTCACATTTTATATAGATTTTGCAGTCACAATTGCCCAGAATACTAGTGAAGTAAGCCAGAGTACTGCATGTATGTAGTCTGCTTTGTGGGTGCTTACAGGATGCCTGAAGGTTTTAGAACTGTATGTAGTTGCTGTAGTAGTTCAGTGCTGTATTTTCCAATGTTTGTAGTTTTTAAAATATATTTATTGATTTGTGTGTGTGTGTGTGAGAGAGAGAGAGAGAGAGAGAGAGAGAGAGAGAGGCGGGGGAGGGAGAGAGAAGATGCACACAGCAGGGCCTCTTGTTACAAACAAATCCCAGATCCCAGATGCATGTGTTATTTTTTGTATCTGGCTTTATGTGGGTACTGGGGAATTCAACCTGGGCCAACAGACTTTGCAAGCAAGTGCCTTTAACTGCTGAGCCATCTCCCCAGCCCAGTCTGTTTTTTAATATATGGTGGAATTATCAAATACGATTTTGAGTTTTATTCAGTGCAAAGCATAGCACATGGAAATGGGTTTGTTCCATAAGTTGAATGGAACATTCAGCCCTTTGAGAATCGTCTGCAAGTATAACTAAGGAGATCATCTTATAGCAGTTTGGGTCAGACAAAATTTGTATGTTTCTCTGCTCTTATGATTGCTCTAGAATTTGTGGACTAAAACTTACGCAGATCAGAATTTCAAACTTTGGATCGCTCTTTGTGACTCACTGGTGGTCAGATCATCTCAGTAAGCCGTGTAAACAGACTGGCTGGCATTCCTAGCCAGACCTCCTGTGGAGAGTAAACGTTCCATGGACAGCAGTCACTCTGACATCATTTTTTTTTCTAATATTTCAACTAGTGAAACGTGTTCCTGGAGCTTCTGAGTATCCTATGAAAGACCTGAGTACTCCACCCAGTGCTTCAGGAAGTGGAGGGAATGTGGGGCCTGCAGCCAGCCCTGCCAGAAGCAGTGATATGCTGTACCTCATTGTTGGCTGTGTGCTCGGTGTTATGGTCCTCATTCTTATGGTTTTCATTGCCATGTGCTTATGGAAGAGTCGCCAGCAGAGTGCCATACAGAGTGAGTCATTTATAAGCATTTCCTTGTATTTTCCTAAAGATGCTTGGAAAAAATATTGTCAGAATAAATATTGACTCCTAACACTTTCGTGTTAGTGCCATGGGATGAAACCTGTTAGAGTCTCTATTCAGAAGAGTTGACTTTAAAACTATTCTTGCTGTCAGCCAAAGTAAGTGGAGCTTCAAATTAAATTGCCTAATAGAAAGAAACACCACAGCCAAAACTAAGCAGGCCTCTAAGTAAATAGCCAACTTGGTGCTGGGAAAGTCTGGATTTGTTGGACCACCAAAGAGGATGAGTTCTGAAACATGTGCTTCCACACGTCTAGTCAGTGGGAAAAGACATGGATCCTTGGACAGAAAGTAGTGAGACTGTTCTAAGCTACTGTCACTGAGAAAAGATGGTCCTATCTCTATCTGCTATATCCAAGCATCTCTGAAGTGTCTCCCTCTACCCTAAATATGTCTAAGCTATGTTCTCGCAGGGTAGGCAATGACATTGTATGACCCTAACAACCTACCTTTTCTATCCCCCAACAGTTATAAAATACTATGTCCAAATCAAGCCTGGATTTCAGATTTTGGTGGAAGGAGTTTTGGTTTTGTGCTTGGCCCCAGGATCAGGATAGGAAAGAAAAGTGAGGATACTAGAAGTGAAAGGCTCTTCAGTGGTGTCAGCTGGTTCTTCCCTGTTACTCAGTAGCTCAAGGACAAAACTGTCATCTGTTTAGGTTGGATGTGCCTTCCAAAAGAGGCAGAAAGGGAGGTGGTGGTGTCAGGCAGAAAGGATTGGAACCATTTGATTTGGCCTTATCCTAAGGGACTTGAGTGCCATTGCCTTTAATTGTGTAAGTATGTGTCAAATCATATAGCAAAGTATTGATTTGGTTACTGAACAGGATTAATCTGATTAAAGCCATTCTCCTGATAAATGCTTAAAAATGAAAAATTACCATGAGTGCTTATTCGGTCATTTCATTCTGTCAGAAAGTACTCACTGTCTCCTGTGGGCCAGAAACTCTGCTGGATGATGGAGATAAAATGATAAATAAAATAGACAGGGTCCCACATCTCAGAGAACACAGGTGAGTGAAGAAGCTAAACAGGTATAAGAGAAGCTGCAGAGGAGGACCAGTTTGAGCCATTTCTGATGCCTTTGAAGGATTTATCAAGACCCTGACACCAAAACCTGTATAGTTTTGACATGAGACTTTCTTACCTTTACTAAACTTATCTGGCAGGTATGACTCTGGAAGTCAAGATTTACATATAAACGCTTTTAATATATGGAAATAGAGTAGCCTTTTGTCATTGGTACCTCACAACTTTCAAGTGGCCTGTAATGACCAGGCACTTTGTGAATAGCCATGAATGTTCATGTGGCACTGTGCCTTTCCTGACTGGCTGCTTAGGGCTGGTTATTATATCTGACCTCACAATTAATCTGTTGTTTTACACAACTGTTTTCACGTTGAATACGGAGTTTAAACACCCTTTCTTACGGTTGCCAGCACTTTAATAGTTCCAGCTTGCAGAGTTTATTCTCGTGAGAGTGATTTCTACCTAGCTAAAACGTTCCTGTCCAGCTCCTCACTCTAAAGAAAATAACAGTAACTTTATTAAAGCTGTATGGGGATATTTTCAGGTTGTTGTATTTTAGTTTGTTTGTAGTTTCTTAGCTGTTTCCTTAATAAAACTTCCTAGCCAAGAAGATTGAAGATTGTTCTTTTCAGCATTTCTCTCTCTCTCTCTCTTTTTTTGGCTTTTATGTTCTTTTTAACAGAATATGACCCACCAGGATATCTCTACCAAGGGTCAGATATTAATGGGCAGATGGTGGAGTACACCACTCTCTCGGGAGCAAACAGGATCAATGGGAGTGTCCATGCTGGCTTCCTCGGCAACAGCAGCCTCAGCAATGGCTGCTCTCATCTCCACCATAAAGGTCCCAGCGGAGTCAACGGGATCCTGAACGGAAGCTTAAATGGAGGGCTTTACCCCGCACACACCAACTCGCTGAGCAGGACGCATGTAGAGTTTGAACACCCTCACCATCTGGTAAATGTAAGAGACCTTGTAAATAACAGCCTCTCTGTGCCTCGGGCGTCAGTGTACAAGAACTGGCCATGTACTTGGCGGTTCAGTATGGACATGGTCCGTGTCACTGGCAGCCCGTCCTCATTCATCTTTGTCAGCCTCTGTCGGCTGGTAACTGCTGCAGCACTCAGCTGCCTTTCTAGTTTTAAACGATTTGCCACAAAGCAGAATACAAGATAGAACAGAGCAGGAGTTGTTCTTGACATTAAATGAAAATACCACTGGGCAAAGACCAGACCAGGTACTCGACATTTGATCTAGTCAGAGCTGAGTCTAAAATCTCAGCTGCTACTAGTCACGGTGAGGGGAATGCCAGAGGGAAGGAAGATGTCAGCAAGCAGATCCCTTTTACTGAAGCAGCATAGTTCACTACCTATTCTTATCATTCAAAAGGGAAAGACCCAGTGTTGCTAGCTTTTCTGATTTTCATGTTCAAAACACCTGTATATCTAGGTGAAATCACCAGATGTATGCATGCCGGGAGTCTGTTCAGAGTTTTTTCTGTGCTCTAGATGGAATCCAGGGCTTCCCAGATGGGAGGCAAGTGTTTTACCACTGAGCCACACCCCCAGCCCCAGATTTGTCAAAGCATTGTGAAGATCACGCAAAAGATTTCCACAAGCCACCAGATTTTGTTTGGTTGTTTTGTGTATTTTTTGTTTGTCTTTGCATTTTAGAAAATTAGCATTCTTTAGCCACAAGGAATTGCAGACCCTTCAGAGATAATCAACACAGTTTACTTTTTGTAATGAGAATAACGTGACTGACATATTTTAGATTTATGCTTGTTAAAAGGCTCTCTGCATGAGGAAACCAAGTTATTACATTCTCTAGGTATGCATGCACCTTGTTATTGCGTCAGATAGACAAGCCATTTTGTTGACAAACATTCATCAGTTTTTGTCATTGTTCCGATTATAGATAAGTTTGCTATTACCCCTAGGGTGCTACAATTTGAAGAGGCTTAGAGTTGTTTTATTTGTTTTGTTTTGTTTTTTTTATCTTCAGTTTAGCAGCTACATTAAAATACTACATTTTGAGAACAAAACTCTAGTATGTATTTGTACCTTGAGGTCAAAAACCTATGACTTTTATATGACTAAGCTTTTGTATCTTATACACAAAAAAGTTCAATTTGTTTTAGTGTCTCTCATTACCAAAAGAGAATAATAATGCCATTATTTTGTAGAGAAAAACGTAGGTTATATCCAGACTTTCTAAAATTTTTTGGTTTGTGCTATTTTCACAAGAAGGACAAATTGGCTAATGTTTGCTTTGAACAGGGAACTCTGGGTTTTCTGAACAGTGATTTGCTCTCTAAATAAGAGCTGCCTCATTACGTGTATAATTTTAGAGGTTCTCACCTGTGAGCATTAACTTATTAGTCTTCTTACTTTTCTCTTCTGGATGGAAAAAAATTGAGAAATATAAAACTGCTAGTGATCATGAAGGTAATTGAATTAACTTTAACATATTTAACATATTAACATAACTCCAATAAATACATCTCTGTTTATTTTTCTGAACTTTTAGAGTTTGCTCTCATGGACTAAATATAGTGTAAGAATATTATTTCTTGGTTGGAGAAATGGCTTAGTGGTTAAAGAATATTCTTTCTTTGTTGTTTTCTTAATAATTCCTGTTGCTGGTTAGATCTGGAAGTCTAAAAGAAATGTTCGTTCTTGGTTTGCTTAAATTCTGGCTGTTGTTGTGAGATGAATGAAATGGAAAATATTCTTACAAAAACAATGGCCTGAACTCTTTCTAAAGGTGATGGCCTCCTTTGGGTTTGGTGCAATGGGACAACCTCTCCCACCCTTATCAAATTCAGTTCTGCTGTTTTTTCATTAGAAAGCAGAGCTCAGACTCTAAGGCGAGTTCAATTTTAACTTTGTGTTTGCCATTCTGTATGTCAAGTGAACATTTTGCAATGAGGTATGTGTTAATCTGGGCATTTTCCTTAATTGCTGAGCAGTTTCCGCCAAAAGCAACATCAAAATATTAATACTCCTTCCAAGTCATTGCTGGCTGAGATTCTACTCCATCTGGAAAAATATGACATATTTTAAAACTCAGTGTAGTGAAGTGAACAGACCTAATCGAAATAATTACAGGAAAATGAAGATGGGTTGATTTTTGTGACATCATTTGAACAGTCATCAAACCCTGTTTCTCCAACTGGCATCATGTAAAAATTTTCCATGACTGCTAGAGAAGAAAAATGAATAGGAGGTTATGATGTATAGTATATTTTAGGGCATAATTTTGAAACATTGAAGGAAGTGACTAACCTCCTTTCATTTATTTGCCAGTACAGAAATGCCTTAAAAAAACATGGCAGTTAAGTTTTGAGAGTATAATTTTTAATATTGTGCAAAACCCATTTGTGAACAAGTAATAGCCTTCAGTTGCTCAGGGAGTAGGTTAAAATGTACCATGTACCTGTTTGTCATTGACAGGCACTTGTGATAGTTTGGCTAATGGTCAGCAGCACCTTCAGCTTGTTCTTTTCTTTTTCCTTGAACTTCCTCCTGTCCAGGGCGGAGGAATGTACACAGCAGTCCCTCAGATTGACCCCTTGGAATGTGTCAACTGCCGAAATTGTCGCAACAACAATAGGTATGTTATTATGTTCTCACTGGATCACTGGTTCAGGTCATCGTGAATAAGGTCAATGTGTCCCTTTATTGTTTTCCTTCCAAAAAGGAAGTTCTTGAAATTTTTCCAAAGATACAAAACTCAGACTCTTTGGTCTTAAGTTTAAAGTTGTATTAACTTTTTGGCCTACTCTGTTCTCTTCATTTCCATCTTTCTGTGCCTTAATTTCCTTAGACATATGGTGACAATAGTAAAAAGCTGTTTCTTATGGAAATATTATTGAAAGGTAAAGTTTTTCTCTATACAGCTTTCATCTTTTCTTGCATATTGTATTAGTCAGGGTTCTCTAGAAGAGCAGAACCAATATAATGGGTTGTATTAAAAAGGGAATTTATTGGATTAGTTTATGGCAGTCCAAAAATAAGTTTTGCACCTTGAGAGTGAAGGAACCCGGTAGCTGCTCAGTCCACAAGGCTGGATGCCTCAGCAGTCCCAATCCAGCATGGAAGGCCTGAAGGCTTCCTGGGGAGCCTCTGGTCTTCAGTCGAGGCTGGAAGGCTGAGGAAGATAGCCGAACAGGATGGATGCACATGCAAGTGAAGGCCCTCACCAGCAAGCTGCACTAGCAGCCAGGTGGGAAGAAGGGGCTCTTTTCTCCAGAGCTTCCTTACATAAAGCCCCCACCCAGGACCACCCACTCTGGGGGAAGGGCTCATTCTGGGGAGAGGATTTCCTCCTTCAGTCAATCCCACCTAGAAGCAACCTCAGAGACCCACTCAAGATGAATGTCTGTGGATTCCTAACCAGATCAAGTTGACAGCAGAACTCATACCTGCTATTTTTCCTTTCTGTGTTGGGCTGTTATGAGGACAAATGCACTCATATTTAAGTGTTAAAAAATAAATAAAGGGCTGGAGAGATGGCTCAGTGGTTAAGGCACTTGCCTACGGTGCCTGAGGCCCCAGTACCCACGTAAGCCAGACTCACAAGGTGGTGGCCCTGGTGTTCTCTCTCTCTCTCTCTCTCTCTCTCTCTCTCTCTCTCTCTCTGCTTGAAAATGAATAAATAAAAATATAAAAAAATAAAAAAGCAACTCCAGTGTATATAGCAATCTTTTTTTTCATAGTAATATTGTTGCAATTTTTCTACCAGATTATCCAAATTTTTTTATTATCCATAATGAGTTACATTTAATGGGCAAACAATGAGTTGTTATTCCCAGTTCCCCAATGCCCCTCTTCCCCATCCCCAATCAGCTGGACATCCTCCTCTGTGGGCCGTCTGGATCAGTCCTTGGGGCAGGGGACCATGGATAGCCTAGGAGTCAGCCCGGTTCCGCTGGCCCTAGTATGATGTTACTGAGGGGGGTGGTGTCTCTGGGAGTTGTCCCCCACCATGGCTCTCACAATCTGCCCCCTCTTCCGCTCAGTTCCCTGAGTCATGGTGGGTGAGTATTAAGGCTGCTTTATTGTTGAGAACTTAGGGGTCTCTGTACTTCTGATTTAGGTTGTGTCGAAAATTGTTGGTGTCTGTCAGGCTTATCCTATGTTGACTGATTGGCTGTGGCTATGGGTCACTTGTTCATCTCACCATTCTCTGTGGGGATCCATATGGATCCTCCACGGTAGGACTGGTGTGGCTCATCTCTTGCCAGGATGTCAACTATCAGCTTGTGGTTCATTGGTAGGGTTGGAGGAACTATAGCTCTCTCGCTGCATTCTGAAAGATACAAACAGAATCTCCATCGGAGAGTGAGATCAGTATAGGTTAACTGAGATACACATTTCTGAATTAGCTAGATTCTATTTTTAGTAGCCTCTCCATAAATCGCTCGCATAGTGCATCTCTCCTTGGGGGCCCAAGAGTCCGGCTCACAGTGCATTTCACCCTAAATCCCCAGTTTCCATTAAGGGCTCCCCCTCACTGAGTGGATTATTTGGCCAAATTATAAACTGTTGATGGCCTCCCCCAGGCTTTGGCTCCTCCATTGCACAAGTGCTCCTTTCTTGGTTCACTGTTCTCTCCCAGTAGGAAGTGTGTTGAGCCTACCCAAGGCGGCAGGCTGTGTTTCATGCCAGTGGTCTCTGTTTACTCCAGCTGTCATTGACCAGCTTCCCCTGGCAGCTTTTGCAGCGCCTTCCAGCTCTGCACTAACTACCATCTTGGGGCTGGTTTCCGTTCTAGACCTCGCAGGGTCTCTCGATGAGATTAAATTTTTTTAATTCTTAAAATCCAAAGATAATGATGAAATAAAATTTTGCTTCTTTAATTTTAATTTTTAATTGTAATATTGATATATCCTAATAGTTCAAACAAGATAAGATGATATAGAATAATATATGCCCTTAAATTTTGACATGAAGAAAGAAGCTAGGTGTGGAGGCACATGTCTGTAATCCCAGCCTTCTATAATATCAGCACTCAGGAGGTAGAGTCAGGCGATTCACAAAGATTGTGTTAACCTTTGTCAGCCTGGGCTACAGAGTGAGACCTTGTCTCACAAAACAAGCAATATAAAAAACCCTAACAACTGGACATATGCAATATCAGGAAGCTTTTGTAATGGTTTTATAAACCAAAAGTTGCATCAGAGGAGCTATGGAGATAGCTGTCAGTACCTGTCTTCATTCCCCAGTACTCACATAAAATGACCAGATGGTAGCATGCACCTATAATTCCAGCACCAGGGAGGTAGAAGCAAGCAGATCCCTGGGGCTCATTGGCAAGCTAGTCTGGTCTAATCAGTGGGGTCCAGGCCAATAAGTCTAACCTAAGTAAAGAACTCCAAGACCCTGAATCAAAGAAGGTGGATGGCATTCCGGAGGGTCAACAGCCAAGGCTGTTCTCTGGTCCTTTACAGACATGGGCACCTACACACATATGGACACACACATGCATACAAAAAGCCAAAAAAAGGTTGCTTCATACATCTTAATTTTTAGCTGGGCTATAATCACAGCTAGTTGAAAGACTTAAGCAGGAGGATTGTGGTTTCAAGGCCAGTCTGGGCTACAGAGTAAGACTGTGTCTCTGAAAACTGGAAAATAAGAGAAAGAACTTGGGAAGCTAGTTGATACACTTAGTGACTGTAACAAACGGTTTTGTATTAAGTAAATCTTGTGTTGTCCCTGATAGTCCTTGTGGGTCATCAGATCTTGACTCTCCCTGTGCTGGAATGTGGTGCTGAGAAGACCTTTACTCTAAGAATAAGTAGTCCCAGGCTTTGCTGCTGTTCAAACCTATGATTTGAGGAAAGTTCTATAATATCTCAGAGGCTGTGTCCTAATCTGAAAAATGAAGGAATGTTCTTAGTAGTAAAAAATTGGTCCCAACACAATTCAGTGTAGCATTTGATAGTCATGTCTCTGTGATGAGACATTGTAGTAGCAAAAATGCACCCACTTCCTTAGAAGAGTTTAAGTGACCTGCCATCTTAGATTTGGCCATTCATATATGTGTCTTTGTAGAATCTGATTTTTTAAAAATATTAATATTTATTTGAGAGAGTTAGGGAGAGAAAGAGGCAGATATGTATAGAGAATGGGTGCGCCAGGGCATCCAGTCACTCACTACAAACTCTAGGTGCATGTGCCACCTTGTGTATCTGGCTTTTCATGAGTACTGGGGAATTGAACTAGGGTCCTTCTCCTTTGTAGGCCAGTGCCTTAACTGCTGAGCCATCTCTCCAGCCCTGATGGTTTTTATTAAGCATGATTTTTCTCCATTTAAGACAATAGAAAATTGTATTTCAATTAATTTTCAAGTCAGTAACTTGCTACATTTCAGATTTGTGAATTTCACTGCTAAATGGGAACTTAGGTGAATTCTATTCAGTTTTGAAAAAATCAGCTCTGTTCTCCTAAACTTCAGTGCTTTTCCTATATGTGAACCTACATATGAAGAGCAAGTTATGATTGCCTACATTACCTCTACAGTTAGCCAGAATGTCTCTCTTGGCTCTTAGATGTCATGTGTGATTTTTATACTCAATAACTGGACAAGCTGAATGTATAGTGCATGCCTGAAATTCTAGCAATTTTGAGGCCAAGGCAGGAGGATTGTAAGATCAAGGCCAGCCTGGGCTTCTACATAGTGAGTTTGAGGCTAGCCTAGACCAATAACAAGACCTTGTCTTAAAAAAAATAAAAACGGGGGCAGGGGAGTGGGGGGACTGGGACTGGAGAGATGGCTCAGCAGTTAAGGTGCTTGCCTGTAAAGCCTAACAACCTGGGTTTGATTCCCCAGTACCCATGTAAAGGCAGATTCATATGCATCTGGAGTTTGTTTGCAGCAGCTAGAGGCCCTGGTGTGCTAATTCTGTCTCCTTTCTATCTCTCTCTGCTTGCAAATAAATAAAAATATTGTTTTTTAAAAAGCACAGGACTGAAGAGATGGTTTAGCACTTAACATACTTGTCTGCAAAGCCTAACAACCTGAGTTTGATACCCCAGTACCCATGTAAAGCCAGATGTACAAAGTGGCATATGCACCTGGAGTTTGTTTGCAGTGGCTGGAGGCCCTGGCATGCCCATTCCATCTCTCTGTGTCTGTCTGTCTCTACTTGCAAATAAATTAAGATTAAAATTAAAAACACTACACAACAATACTCCATGAGCTAAAGATGTAACTCAGTGATAGAGTTCTTGCATGAGCAAGGCCCAGAGTTTGATCCCTAGCTTTACATACTATTTTAATCTCTGTAAAACTAGAATCATTAATTTCACATTTCTGGTGCTTTTGACTTTGTAATTGAGAATAGCTTTCCATGTGAGTCAGTTTTACATTGCTGTAATAGCTGCCAGAGAGAAACAATTTGAAAGGAGGAAAGAAAGGGCTGGATCTGCTGGCACAGACACAGACCTATAATGCCAGCTACTGAAGAAGCTGAGGCATTAGGATCTTAAAACTAAAGTTTGCCTTTGTGATAGAGTGAGTACAAGACTATTTCTGTCTCATATCAAAAAAACAAAGTCTGGGACATAGCTCTGTGGTGTTCTGCCTGCCTAGCATGTGCATTGCTCTGGATTCAATCTTCAATTCTACAAAAAAAGGGGGGGGGGGAGTGGGCGGCAGGAGAGGAGGAATTACTTATCGTGGTTCACAGAGGTTTCAGTTCATGGTCATTTGGCTCCATTGCTCCTGGGCCATGATGGATGTAAAACATCATGCCAAGAGCATGAACAATTGGTCTCATGGTGGACAAGAAGAGAGAGAAAACTTGTCCTTCCCCTTTTAAGGTGTTTATTCAGGCTCTAGCCTATTGGATGTTGCCACCCACATTTAGGTCTTTAACCCTTAATCTTCTTTGCAGACACCCTCACAGACACATCTGGGTGTGTGCTGTAATCATGGCCTTTGGCACTTCTCCATCTAATCAGGTCAATCAAGAGTAATCCCACAATGTTCTCAAGATCCTCTAAAATGGCAAAATTTGTAACAGGCTTTAGTGCTAAGAGGCATGTGATCAATGTCTTCTAAAATATGTGAAATTATACTAAATTCACCTTTCTAGCCTAATCATGCTATTAAGTAAAACAAAGTGTATGCCAACGAAGTACATAAAATGAGTTGTAACTTCAGTGAAGTCATATGAGGGCTGGCAAATGGGAGTTTGAGATTGGGCTATTTAGTCCAAAGACACATGCTATCACTGGCCAGGCAGTGACATAGGTTCTGAGGAAAGGAATTACCAAAGTAGTCAGGGAAGTGGGAAGATTAATGCTTACAGGAGAACATTCAGAGTCCATGGCATTTGATAGAATCACCTGGGGCACCTGTAAGGCTACAAGTGACTAGGTTGCTGTCCTCCTGGAGTTTCTGGTGAAGCACATGTGGGGTGGGCCTGATAGTTTGCATTTCTAACGAGTTCCCAGGGGATGCTGACACTAGTGCTCCTGGACATGCTTTGAAAACCACTGGAATCATTTGACTGGCTGATGAAGTGGAGATTTTATAGGAAATAAAACCAGAAACCTGGCCCGAGTTTGTATTGTGGGTGATCCTAAGTGTCAGAGTTTACTTACTGTCTGTTTGGTAAATATTTACTGAGTACCTACTGTGGACTAGGTGCTGGCTAAGCCCTCCCTTCCCTGAGCCCACAGCCTGCTAGTGGTGATGCTCAGGTAGAGCCAGAAATGCAGTAGCTAGAGTTTGAGAAAGTATGTTGAATCTTACAATTTCATTATTTAAGGACTAGAAACAAATCCTTACTTATAAAGAACAGAAGGATATGAGAATTGTAGGCCAACCAAAGGGAATGTGGGTGAAATGCTGAGAAACACTAGGCCAGTAGCATCTTAATTCATGCTAAGCTTTTAGAGAAAGGGTAGCATCCTTTCAGAGATGGGGTCTGGCTTGATAAATGGTAGCACTGCACTGTTGGGTTCAAGGAAGGAGATCAGTTAAATATTATGCTAAATGAGGACTTGGTCTTTCCGCCAGGAATGCAAAGGAGGGATGAGTGAGACTCTTAGAGTTGCTGTCTTCAGGACCTGGCCATTGTCTAATAAGAAACTGTAAAAAAAAAAAAAAAAGTTTCTAAATATATAAAAAGGTGGTTTCATTTATTTGTTTGGTTGGTTTTGTTTTTTTGAGGTAGGGTCTCACTTTAGCCCAGGCTGACCTGGAATTTTAGAGTTTTTTTTAATGAGGATGACCTGAACTGCTTGGTAATTGTCAGGGTGGTAGTAATAGAAACAAGAAATTTAATGAGACAGTAAAGATCATAATTTTGGCTTCTTCGGGTGTTTGAAGTCCATCTGGAAGTTAAGTTTAATTTTAAGCAGGACATCATTGGACAGGAGTATGGTTTTTTAGAGCACTATAGGTGCAGTTTGGAAAATAATTTAATATTTTTGAGTATTTCTACACATATATGTAGTATATGTGTGAGATTAAAAAAAAAAATCAGGAGCCAGGCATGGTGGTGCACGCCTTTAATTCCAGCACTCGGGAGGCAGGACATACCTTTTTTAAAAACAATGTCATAAAATGAATATATAATTAAAATTTGATTCAAGAGAAATTAAAAGAGATCCTAAGTAAGTAGTGTTTCTTTGACCTCTGAAAAAATTTTAAACTGAGACAGAAGGCCAAGGTTAGGGCCAAAGTTGTCTAGGCAGAGGACAATATTGACATAGACTCTCTAAAGCAGAATACTGGCATCCCCCTGATTTAAGGAAGGCTGTTCTAGCAGGAAGCCACAGTGTGAAGGGGTCAGAGGTAAAGGATAAGCAAAGCCATGTCATCTAGAGCCACAGTCAGTCAGTGACAGTTTTAAACAGGCCATCATTAGCTAGGATTATAGCTTTTAAGAACACTATAGAAGCAATTTGGAAAATAAATTATGTAGACCATGAGAGGCAGTGTGGGTGAGAGATTAAAAAAACTAAAGACACAAGTGATTAGTTGAAGAGACTGATGGAAGGAAGAGGTCAAGGAAGAACCTCGGTCACTGAGTGTGATCATCTCACCAAGAAACGGCACTGGAGAGGAGCTGTATCCTGGGCACTGTACTGTGGGCCCCCTTTAGATTGGGGCTGCCTCTGCCAGTCCTGTTCCACAGAGGCTGAAGTGCTGGCAAGTGTCCTGAGTGCCTTTCCTGTGTGGAATCTTACCTACACGGTGCCTGCGGCTTCCTTTTCCTCTTTCTTCTCAGGTTGAAACTTGAAAGTATTCTTTTAAGAGGCAAGTCATTGCTAGTCCTCTAGAAAGATGAACATCGATTATTGATCTAACTGGAATAAAGATATGAAAAATTGAAAACAAAGACGAGGGAAGATGCCCTGTTCTATAACAGTGTGGGGGAAACTTTGATTCCAGGGCTTTTGTGTCATAAGTAACTGCTTGTTTCACTGTTTCCTTAACTTGAACCTTTTTCAGATTTTTAGTGGTATGTCTAGTTGATGACAAGCTAGAAAGAGGCCTATTGAACACAGCCTTGTAGAGAGCCAGTCCCCCCACTGAAAGCATAATTGAGAATCCTTTGTGCAATCCTGGTATTTCAGGAGTTAAACAAATTCTAATCACATAAATCAAAAGCTTTCTGCTTTTTTCCTTTCCTCATTTCAAATGCAGTAGTGCTACTCTGGATAAGTAATCAAATGTGGTTGTCAGTTGCTTGGCTAGTTTGATAGGAAATAATTGACATGAAATTGAAACTGTTCGCCATCAGTCTTGATAATTTGTAAGAGAGAAAAGAGAAGACCCTGATGGAATTCACAGGTGAAGGAACAGAGGTTCCATTGGGAAAGAATGAGAGATTAAATTAAGGGTCCTAGAAAGGTTGGGAATGAACAGGAAGTAAGAATCAGCTTGGGAAAATGTATATAATTCATCTGGGGGAGGTTGGGGGAGAAGGTATAAGCTGCAGAGAAAGACAACGGCTGGAATAGTGCTTTAGATTTTTCAAATGATTTCCAAGATTTTTTTGTACAGTGATAATCTTAAAAAGTCTGTGTGCTGTTGGCTGTAGGAGTGCCCTTTTACTCTGATCCAGATGTGCTCAGATGAAAATAGTGTGCAGAGATAAACAAAGAATGTTTAATTATGATAGGAGTTCTTCCAGGTTTTAATTGTCCAGCATATGTAAGCTCTTCTTTTCACAGATTGTTTTGTTATATTGACCGACTGGTGACTTCAGAACTAACCATACAACCAAAGGCGGAAAACACACAAAGCCAAGATTCACCTTTGGTTCTAGCTACAGCAATTTGCTTACTTCCTGGGGGAAAAAATTCAGAGTCCCACGTCTAATTATTTTAACAAATCAGAGCTTTCTCTTCAGAATGGTTCTGTCTTCCCCCACTTCACTGCCTACTTCTAACATGGAGACAAGGAGGCTAAGGAACAGTGCTTTTGCTCTTTAAATTATAAGTGATTATGGCTCTATTTGCCATGTTCATCACTGCATTCCATCATTTACTATGGCACCTCGAATGTAGACGTAACTGATAAATTGGTTTCCAAAAGGAAAGTCCCACTCCAACACTATGCTCATCACAATGTGAACAGTGAGAATGAAGGATGGCCATGGCCCTGGAGGAGTGTCAATAAGGTTCTGTTGCATAGCAACTAAGCTGCTACCACAAATGGGGCTAGGTCAGCAAATTAAAGAGACACAGTGACAAGAGAAATACCAGAGGTAAGCTTAATATTAAAACAAACTGTTATCAAGATAATATTTAGATGTCTCCAGAGCACATGCATGAAAATAAAAATCACAGACCCAAGAGACCATGAATCATTATGCCTCACCTTCAGCCATATTCAGGAGAGGGACCTAGGCTGGCTGTGTAGGTCAGTGGTACAGCTCTTGCTTAGCATTTGTGAAGCCTTCTGGGTTTGATAACCAGTTCGTCACAGAAGTGGGAAGGGTGTTGATACAAAATTGTACAGTCATCTCATCAGAGTTGCCCTGTGTGTAATCATGCATAATGCTCGGCTCTGTGATCATAAGTAGAATGCTTCTTTAGGAAGTATCCCAGAGGGTCTATATTGAGATATTGTATTCATGTTCATCTGATTGCTCTAGAACGTTTCACTAAAGCATTATAAGTGAACGACGTACCCAGTTATTTCCAGAAAAGACCATGCTCTGTGTGCTGCTCTCTCCACATGTCACCCCCAAGTGCAAGCCATTGGACTCTTTCACACATAGCCATTGGGATGTGAACTAACAGTGATGTGATGAAATTACTTACATTCGGTTAGCTAAGTGCCCAATTGTTGATTATGAGTTAAGATTTGATATCCTAAAAAAAAATTTAAATCTCTGGGGGGGGGGCAGTTAACATGCTGAATTTGGGGTCATAACCACTTTACAACTGTAAATGATGATTTTACTATCCATCCGACTGACCACGGAGTGATAGCTCAGAATGAAAGTGAACACTGCTGTGATTTCCTGTTTCACTTATTTGAAAAGCAGATGTCAAAAGAATGAGTAACAGGAAGTTGTGCTTTTCTCCTGCTAAGTATCTGTAGCCTTGAGTATATACTTAATATGCTGGCTTCCTCTCCATACACAGCCCATGTCGGTACACTGACGCTCATATCTAGAGGTTGGTTCTTGGTCTTCTGTCTTGCCTGCCTGCAACCCACCACATCAGTATAACCTCACTATAGATTCTTGAGAGAAATGGACCAAGGAGCCAAAATTTCACTCAGTGTATCTTATGCTATCAGATTGGGAAATTTCATTAGGTGCCTGGCTGTGTTTTTTGTCTCACTATCATTGGAGCCTCATGTAACACTAAGGACAGTCATTGCCTTTCTTCTTGAAGACTGAAGTTTAACTCAGACCACTTTGATACCAGCAGATATTAGAAAAGCCATCCAGGCAACAAAATCAATACTGAACAAGGGTTGATGGGGCAAATGTATTGGG
This sequence comes from Zapus hudsonius, assembly GCA_004024765.1. Classification (NCBI taxonomy): domain Eukaryota; kingdom Metazoa; phylum Chordata; class Mammalia; order Rodentia; family Dipodidae; genus Zapus; species Zapus hudsonius. Next base: position 20,782 of record PVHP010028007.1, read on the forward strand.
TCATTTCCACATTAATGTGCATGTCTAATCTCACGGTTGGGTATGGGCTGGCAGAAGCTACCCTAACTAGTTAATTTGCTTGAGAAAAGGAGTATAAAAAGGTCTAATGTGGACTGGGAAGATGAATTAGTGGATAAAGTGCTTGCCATGCAAACATAAACATCTGAGTTCATATCTCCAAGCCCCACATAAAAAGGAAGCTATGGCAGGTTTCTGTAATCCCAGCATACCTATGGCAAAACGGGAGGTGAAAACAGGAGAATTTCCTAGAAGCTTAGCAGATGGAGCAGTGTTGCAGTTACCAGTTACCTTGTTGCTAGGACAGAACACACACAAAAAAGCAGCTGATGGTGGGTTGGAGAGGTGGCTCAGTGGTTAAGGAGCTTGCCTGAAAAGCCTAATGACCCAGGTTCAATTCCCTAGTACCTACATAAAGCCAGATGCACAAAGGGTCACATGCATCTGGAGTTCATTTGAAGTGGCTGGAGGTCCTGGTGCTCCCCATTCTGTTTCTCTTCTCTTCTCTCTCTCTCTCTCTCTCTCTCTCTCTCTCTCTCTGCTTGCAAATAAATAAATATTTTTTAAAGCAGCTGATGGGAGGAAGAAATTTATTTTGGCTTACATTCTCAAGAGAATACTTCATAGTGAAAGCATGGCAGAGCAGAGGCTGGGCATCACACCTTGTCACACCAGCTGGGAGGTACCAAGAGTGGGCTAGCTCTGGCAAGGACTCCTTGGGCTATAATATCCCAGGGTCTGCCCCAGCAACACACCTCCCCTAGCAAGGCTTTACCTCCCACATTGCCACCAGCTGGAGATTAATCACAAACACATGAGGCTATGGGGGACATCACACATTCAAACTGTCACAGCAGTGATCAATGAGAGACCCTGTCTATCTCTTTGAAATCAAGGTTGGATTTATTTACTACAATCTGATTGTCTTTCAGGCTCATATATCTTTGTGATCATCACTGGTATTTCCCTTAACTTGAACCAACATCACAGGACTTACTTTTCCTGGTTTTCATATGCCTCAGAAACATGTTTGGCATGTCCCATCCTATATTCAAAGGATGAAAATAAGGAATTCTGATCTTTATTTTCCAACTTTGCCTAGTTCTAGCATACAGTTGTTTGGTGTTTTCTACCTAGCTAACATGCAAAACCCAGTGTCATCTGCAAACTTGTCTTAAGTTCCAGTTTTAGAAATTTCATATATGTGTGGATGTATTTGTGTGTGTGTGTATGAATGAATCAGCTCCCAGTAACAGAGGAATAACTTTATGTTCAGCAGACAGTAAGGATTAAACATGACAATGTAGAAAGTATGGGGGAGGAAACAAACCAGCATAAATGGAATGAAATGTACTTAAAATATGGTGTAAAATAGTTTACATGAAAGCATCCTCCAGTCTTGAGGTAAGAGCTGAGGGAAAAAGTGTCAAAAGACTGAATTCCATAGTAGAACAACGGGAAATTTGACGGAAAATCTAGATTTGAAAAAAAAAAAACTATACATCTGAAAAAAACAGGAAAGTATGGTACTTTGTCAAGGGTTTATAGGGGCTGGAGAGATGGCTCAGAGGCCTGACGACCCAAATTTGATTCCCTAGTGCCCATATATGATGCACAGGTGGCACATGTATCTGGAGTTTGCAGCAGCTGGAGGTCCAAGTGCAACAATCCTCCCTGTCTCTCTTCTCTCTCTATCTCTCTCTGCTTACAAATAAATGAATGAAAATAGTTTTAAAGGGTGGATTATAAAGGGACCAGAGAGGCTAGAGAGATGTCTCGGTGATTAAGGGCACTTGCTTGCAAGCCTGCTGACCCAAGTTCCATCCTGAGCTGAATACACATGTCTGTAATTCCCATGTACCTGCAGGCGGAGGCAGGAGAATCTAGCAGCTTGCAAGCAGCTGTGGCAAAGCAGGAGAGACCTGTCTTAGAAAGAAGGTGGAGAGAGAGGAGCAGCTCTCTGACCTCTACATACACACTGGCATGTACATGCCCAAAGACACAAATAAATTAAGAAAAGGTGGTTCAATAAAAACAGACCCTGAGATGACCCACATGTCACAAGTAACAGTAACATCAAGCTATTACCTTCAAGGACTCAGCTAGAAATACACATGCAACAAATAAGCATGTGGAGAATTTCAGCTGAGAAACAGAAGCAGAAAAACCTAAATGGAAATTCCAGAGCTGAAAAAGTACACTAACTGGAAAGGAAGACTTGCTATTTGAGCTAACAGCAGATTGGAGACCACAAAAGAGTCAGTAAGCTGGAAGATGACAGGTCAGTAGGAATTATCTAGTTTAAAAACAGAAGAAAAAGAAGCACACATCTGAGCTGAAAGCAGGAAATAAATGTAAAATGAAAGTGAAATGCTCGGTTCTAATAAATTAATTCTACCATGAAAAAATAAATGTGTCCTGGATTTTGAATGACTAATCATTAAAGTGTTTCTTCCAAGGATGAGAGAAACTACCTGACTTTCACTGGTCATTCCCTCATGTGGCATTTCTTGGCTTTCTGTCCTCTTACCTTTTTCTCCCTCATTCCTTGCCATAGCTGGTAGCTTTTTGCTCATGTGTGCTATATTTGGGGCTTCTAACAGTGGACTAAA